>JARQOC010000002.1:609507997-609607214 GCA_033576535.1 Allobates femoralis | reverse complement strand
GCAAAAGCGCAACGATTTTGCTGCGTAATACGTGCCAATAGCGGATGAAGGTAATTCTGCATCACTTGCCCAGCATCGGCAACTAGCCTAAGGGTAAACACTGTAAATACTGGGTCTTAATATAAACTTGATGTATTTGTCAATAATAGTTATTAAAAAAACCTTATGAAATGCTGATAATTATACTTTAGTAACCATAGAAACAATCAAGTGAAGATCTAAAAATAATAAAGCAGCAAATGTGAAAAACCAAAATGTGTGTCAGTCTGTAACTTTTGGCCTAGGCTACACTTCTAATCTAAACTTATAGTTTTGCACATTTGTAGAAGAATGAAAAAGATATTAAAATTCTCCTTCTTGGCTAATTGCTTACATACAGGAAGGTTTAGCAGAAATAATGTGAAGAATGCACGCTTCATTTTGGAACAGGCTGCCCCCTAAAGGTTGTTCTTGATACTACATGCTAACAACACAATTTTAAATATATTTTAACTAATTAAATACTACAAATGGCTGTCAAATTACTTAGTAACTGGGTCATTAAAGCGAAAGTCTAAATTTTAAAAAGCAGTACATGCATAGTATAAAAGAGAGTGCTCAGTATTGTGCGCCTCGTCTGGCTGATTCTTACCTCCCAGTACTTGGCCTTGTTAACTCCTTCAGCATAAGCCCGAGCAAAATTACTCTCACTATTTAGGGCAGTGATTGCAGCACTGAACTGGGACATGGGATGCAGGTTGGTGGGAAAGTTGTCCAACATGGTTACAACATGTGAGGGAGAGCTGCTCTCTTTGCCCACTCTTTAGAGAGCCAATTAACCTGTCAATCAGAAAAAATATGCCACAGTGACATAGCAGTAGAGCATGTACGGACTGGAGCATGGGTATTGTGACTATTGCTCATATTAATGGCAGATGACTGAAGATTTCTACAAGAGCTTACCTGTTCTTGTGAGGGAACCTCCCCAGTGACCAGAAGCCAGAAAAGTCCCTCCGGTATGGGCTCCTCGCCTCCTGGAGCCTTGGGTAGCAGCTTTTGGCATTCAGGGATGCTGTAACCACGGAAGCGGATACCCTAGAAACAAATATGGAGCTGAGCGTTATAGGAATAAGGCGCAATGGTGTAAATAGCTGTGCCTGTAGATCTTACCTCGTCAGCATCGAGCACAGATGTTTCATATACTAATCCTTTCATGCCTCTCATGCCTCCGTATACCTAGAGAACAGAAGGACAAACAGGTGGACAGATTTCCTCATGACAACTTTATAATAAGAAACATTTTACTATTTAATTGACCCCTAAATGCTCCATGAAGTACCAATAAGTGAAACAACGGAGATGAGGAGCTCGCTGCTGCCAACTTCTTTAATATCACCATGTGTAGATGATCCGGAGACACGTGTGTTGGACGCAGCGCCTCCGGGCCTGAGGTACCCCACGGGTGAACACAGTCGCTCTGTACTCATGATCTTCGTTCAGGGCAGGGAGTGATGGGATCGATGTACCAGGCTGAGGGGGCGATGTGCCAGGTTGGGGATCAATACACAATACGAGATGGGGACCATATGTAGGGGCTGGAATGGATTAGTAGCACTTCAATTAATTTTAATGGCGAAATTTGGAAATTGAGTTAAGAGATTGGTCACAGAACAAATTAAATTCAAGGTGTTACTCTAGTTACTATACTTTCCTATGCAGATTAATTTGGCGAGAAAATGTATACAAGAGTACATTTTTTCTAATTATTACACAATGATTGCAGCATATGTATGCCTTCCCTATTGAATACATCACAATCTTTTTGTAGTATGCATCAGGGAATGATCCCTCCAATGTGGGCTCTAAACATATGAACTACTCTGTACTACAGCAGGTAAAAGATAACAAAGTTTATGCCAAGTGCATGTTCTATGTTAAAGGCAACCTGTCAGAATGTATTCCCATTTATATCCTGCTGGCAGACTACATTAGCTTCATCTTAAAGCACCACTCCAGAATTTTGATTTTCAGCACTGGAGTGGTGCTTTATATCCAAGTCCTCTACCCCCTTTCTTATACTCACTGTCCTGTGTTTCCATCCCTTTTTGGTGTTGCACCAGTCTCGCAGGCCCCATCTTGTGACTGCAGCTTCTGAATGACCAGAAGTCAGAAAATATGTCACAAGCACTCAATGAATCTCTATGAGAGCCAGAATGAGGCTCTCATGGTACCTTTACACGCCGCTACAGGATGGTGGAAACAGCCGGGTGCTTCACGTGCACGAGCACGCACAAACGGTTGAAAATGGTACCCGCACCACCTTTACACGCCGCAACAAGGTGCGCTACAGTAGGTCACATCTATCTCTGGATACACCGCCGGGTGCCACAAGTTACCTTCTGTAGCTCACCTTACCTCATTTACACGCCGCTATAACAAGGTAATATGGGAGGACCTGGTGCAGCTGGAACAACACATAGGCATGCCAAAATTGTGGATTACGAGAATTTCGTACGCTGATAGGACAACGCAATAGCATCATGATTGGCCAGCCACCACAGGAGGCAGACTAATACATGACGCTCGAGCAATTGTGTAGTGTGACTGGTCAGCTCATTAAATATGCCGCCTTATGCAGCGACTACCAATCGTAACGCAGGAGCTTCCTCCAATGATCGCTGAAGGGGGGCGGTTTCCCGGAGCCTGTGTCACGCCCCAGGTAGATAGCAAGTTGTCGAAACTACCCTCTTGTTCCTTATTTACACGCCGATACAGGCCGCTACCATCGCCTTGAAATCAACCTGTTTTAGAGCACTGCTCTGAAACAGGTGCCACAAGTGACGGGTGGAAACAACAGTCTTTACACGCCGCTACCTCGGGTTGATTTGGCGGTGCAAGATACATTTCTCTCATCTACCCGGTTGTTTCCACCATCCTGTAGCGGCGTGTAAAGGTACCATCAGAGATGTACTGAGTTGTGACCTCCAGATGAAGACTAGTGGATGAGCATAAGACAGAGAACTTACAATTAAAGCACCACTCCAGAGCTAAAATAAAAAAAACACAAGCGTGGTGCTTTTATGAATTTCTGTAACTTTTTTTTTTTTTTTTAAAGTATGCGGTGCTATAGGGATATTAAGGGGATTAAGGACTGTGCATTAGGATGCTTAACATTGTAGTGGCGACAGATTAATAATGGAAAACCTGATGGGTTCCCTCTAAAGTATTGTACCAAAGAGGTTGTCCCCAAATAAAAATAAACTAATACATCCACCCAATTGGGTCTACACATGCAGTACTACAAGGCATCCTTTAGCCCAAATGTAAGTATTCACGGATATTTTTGTGGCTTACCATGTCAACGGTGATTTGGCCAATGACGGTCTTCCCATGTTGTTGTTTAAAGTTCTTGATTCTTGATTGCTCTTTGGGGATGAGGTCTGACAGAACATCTTTAAGGTTCTTTATGGCAAAATAAAGAAAGTTAGCAGAAATGAAGCAGAAAATCCTGGATGTTTACTAAGTGAGAGTTACCAATCACATTAAATAATGTGCCCAAGATCAACCCATCAATGAAACAAAAGCCTAGAGCTTACCGTAGAAGAGCTGGCATGGCGAGCGGCAATCACAACACAAGGAGAGTTCTGTTTGGAGAAGAAAGAAGAGATTGTGCCCATTATTCAGCTGTTTGGACAGGAGAGAATGAAAATAACACGCTGTTGCCTGCCAATGTGATTATAAAAAGAAGTCTAGGAAACCCAAGGGATGGGAATAGCCTCCATCCACAAATACGTAACCATTCTCTGAGGTGTTAGCAATACCTGCAGCTCAACTGCAGCATTTCCTAGTCTCTAATTTCATTGAAACAATATGGACCTTAAAATGCACGTCCTATCTGCTTCAGGGTTCATAGAAGGAAACCTGAGCTGAAGGCAACATAGGTAACCATGGGAAGAGACCTGAAGGCTTCACCCGGCACCACATATGAAACCAGAAGACAACTAGTTAGACTCGCTAGATACACCTGCTGGAAATGGAGGATGGGGGGACAGTGTAGAATATCCTGTAGACACCCAAAAAAATGTAATAGAAAAAACACGCCAATATGTTGTCAGCGTAATGTGTCCAACGCCCCAAAGTACATGAACAATCTACCTGAATGACATGACAGCTCATACAGGTTATATAGTCTACAGGGTTGTTCACATTGCCATGTTTCTTTATAGATTGACTGTCTGCAAAGCAGTCACAGTACAAACTCGCTCAGATCAATGGGCTTGTGAAAAAGTGGATTATGGCCTCATTCAGATGACAGCGATTTTACTTGTATGAAAATAATTTGGGCCCAGTGTTCATGTTTATCCTTTGCGTGTCAGATTTTATCATCAGTGTTGATCAGTATTTTAACATGTGGAAAAAGAAATAAATTGCAAATCTTCAATCACATGTAATGTTCATCACGGACAGCACACAAACGCCACCTGGGACTTCATGGGTAATTGGACAAGCATTTTTATTTTTTTTTGCAGACCACTCAATCTGCAAAAAAACAACAACATACATTTGAACCTCCCTATACACAAAAGAGTATGAATCTATCCAAGAGGAACCACAGATAAAACAGACATTGGAGCCACACATGTCTGAATGTCAATGCAGTGACAATCTGATGGGCATTAAGTGGCCGAGCAATATGTTATTTCCAATAGTGGTCCTTTGCTAAGAATATGCTCTATTACAGCAATTTGATGGCAGTGTGTTTAATAAAAAAAAAAAAAAAAAGTGTCAGACTAAAACAAAAGAAACAATCAATAAGTATCTCTTGGGGTATGTGCTGACACTACTTATTTGGTGCAGATATTTTCTGCAACAAAAACGCTGCAAAGCTGCATCCTATGGCAAGAAAACACCCCATAGTGCATGCAATTTTGGTGCAGATTGTTGCCATGTGTTTTTTCTTCTATACTCTATGGCTGGGATGCTACAAAATGCAGCTAAGAATTGACATGCTGATTTTTGTCGTGTTCACAATCTGCACCTAAACTGCAAAGAAAAAATAAGCATCGTAGGCACACTTCAGAATTCTCATAGACTTTGCTGGGGTAAGGACAGACAGTAGGTTTGTGTAAAAGGTGACAAAAACCCTGAAGAAAGCGCAGCATTGGCACAAAGCCTACAAGCTTTACCCTCCCTATGTCCAGCGCCAAGTCTCCATTAGTCTGCAGCGCTGACATCACTTCAACAAGCTCAGCACTCATTCAGAGTAGACAGCACGAAGCACTGAGCTCCGATTGACTGCAGCACTGTTGATGTGACAAAGATGAGCAGTGGAGGAGAGCGGACGCAGGACCTGGGGAGGGTAAAAAACAAGTGGGAGAGGGAATCTTTCTTAGGCGGCCGTCACACGCTGCAATATCGTGAGCGATATTGTAAGCGATCACGTGCACGCGCGATCGCTACAATATCGCTCACATCCTGGTGAGATATCACACAGACAGACTCACCAGCGATGTGGAGCAGCGAGATCGCTGGTAACTATAGTACACATAGGGTTACTAGGGCGCCGGCTTAGTAACCCGACTTTACCATAGATACCATCTCCCAGCATAGGCTCTGCCGCTGGGAGATCGTTCATCGTGGTGTCACACACCACGATGAAGCAGTTTGAACAAGCGATTATCGCTTGATATGAGCTCCGGCTCCCATATCTGCGATGTAACGATCAAGCGATTTTACATTGTAAAATCGCTTGATCGCACGCAGCGATGCACAAACGATATCGCTTAAGCGATCAAAAAGCAGATCGCTTAAGCGATATCGTTCATTAAATTGAACAGTGTGACAGCCGCCTAAGGCTGCTTTTACATCAGCGGTTTTTAGCATTTGGGGCAGATTTAGCAGTTTGGCCTGATCTGTCAGAACACTTGCAGCAAGACTGCGTTTGGCCTAATGCATTCCCTATGCGACCTGCGTCGAGTTAAAAACCACTGCTAGCAGCATTTTTTGTCCATTGCTGCAAGTGCCAGATTGGCCGGAGCGCGGCAAAACCGCAAGTGCCGCATATGTCCGCAAGTTCCAAAAGGGAATTCATTAGGCCGAACGCAGTCTTACTGCAAGTGATCCGGGCTTATAGCAAATCAGGCAAAACTGCCTTATCAGCCGCAAATGCTGAAAACCGCTGATGTAAGTAGCTTTACAGATTCCCTACGTCCAGAGCAGAGTTTCAGCCACTACCCATCTCTGTTTATAGGACTGATGTCAAGTCGTCAGTGTTGCTGCCAAATCAGCGAGCTCAGAGGCAGAGCAAAATAGATTGTTGATGTGACGTCAGTGCTGCAAACCAACATAGATCAGAGCAATGGCAGTGATAAAAATGTACCTATAATAGTAATATTTATTCATTTATATAGCACTATTAATTCCATAGCACTCTACATACATTTGCAACACTGTCCCCCATTGGGGCTCCCAATGTAAACATCCTATTAGTATGTCTTTGGAGTGTGGGAGGAAATCGGAGTGCCTGGAGGAAACCCACACAAACACAGGAGAAAATACAAACTCCTTACAGATGTTGTCCTTGATGGGATTTGAACCCAGGACCCCAAGACTGTAGTGCAACCACTGAGCCACCGTGCTTGCCCCTAAAAAAAAGTTTTCTGAATAGGGACAACTCTTTTCCAGCCTGTGAAAAAATAGCATATTGCAGTAATTGGGTCATTTCCCCAAGCCAACGTACTATTGGGTCGTGTGATGAGGTACACAATCACCAACCATCATTCCACCGCATCCCCTTGAAATCCGATCTAGACTCTGGCCCATACATAGGTGATTAGTTACAGAACTATGTAAAGTCAATTTACAAAAGTTGCTAGCAAGGTTGTGGAGTCGGAGTCTACTATAGTGGGGTTGGTATAAAATAGACCGACTAATTCCTAAAATATATAATGAATTGGGTACAGTAGTTAAATGCAGAATATGCGGAATATGATTATGAAATATTATGTTCTATCTAAATATCTTGATTATTGTATCAATGAATAAGCATGATGTTCACATTGTACTACAATAAATGTATCACTTAAACATGAGCCATGTATGAGGGATCGAGTCAGGAAATGAGTAAATCAGAGGTCTTGTTACTGACTCCACAGCCCTTGTTGCTAGATCCCCTTGGAAATATCACGTCACAGTAGAACACCTCCATTTTTGACCACGCACATATGACCGCCCACATGAATACACCTTAGAACAAGCCTAAATTAGACCGAGGACAGGCCTAACTCAGCACATCAACTAGCAGGGACGGATACAGAGAACAAGAAATGGTACCTGTAATACCACATGCTTTCCCTGGAGGAGAAGAAAAAAAAAAAAAAAAAAAAAACTGGCTTAGTAAAAGCCAATCTGGTTTGATCTGCTATAACCAGCATGGGAGCAGGAGAGCGGCAGCTTTATCTGATTACACACCCAAGTCTGAGACATAGCCAGACACTTGTCATGTAACATACCAACATTATGGAAACATAACAATGGGGCATGTAGGCAACAAGCAGCACGTACAAAAAATCAGAGCAGGCAGTCACTGCTGGGAGTCACTGTATGTACGATACTTGGATCAGTAACATGGCCTCTTTCTGCTATTCCAGGATTAGTATGATATATAATGTATCTCCAGACATAACACTGAGTGCCAGAAATCAGCACAGAGCAGCCTGCAACCAAGCATAACCTCAGCAGGGTACAGTACACCGCTTCCTTCATCTCAGGCCTTATACTCAGCAATATTATGGGTCTGTACCAATGACATCATATTCATACAGAAAATTTGCTGTGATTTTAGTATTTTTTTTGCATAATTCTTCCTGTGGAAAATCCACGTTTAAGAGTGGACTCTGACCGCAGTTAGTCTCCTCCTCCTTCTGGCAGCTGAGAATGATCTCTACAGTGATTATTATACAGTATTTATTAGTTGAGCAACACTTCATGTAAACCAAAGACTTGTGCATTTTTATCTGGCAAGTGTTAACACATTTACTTTTTTAGCTACAATATTGAATTAGGGCCTTTTCACATCTATGGCGTGTCTGCGTTTGCATGCGTTTTTAAAGCTAAAGACGCATCCAACAAACACGTGTTTTTGCATGCGTTTGCATTGCACCCTATGGGTGCATTTTTGCATGTGTTTGGATGTGTTTTAGCTGTAAAAACGCATACAAATGCAAACGCAACCCAGCCTTAGATGCGAGCTAGGCCTTATAAATCTTCTAAATTATATGAAGGACGCTCAGACAATATTTTTCTAAGAAGAAATGTTAATTTCAAGAGGTGCCACTTATGTACCATAAATTTTCTTCTAAGTATCGGTGGCAAGGTTTCTATAATTGTGGAAGTGTAACCATGCAGTAATCAGGGGGTTTGTCTATTTATTGGCTTTATGCCACAATACTTACAACCACATAAATACACAATAAATAAGATGGGGGAAAGGCCGCACTTCCCATTCTCAAGCACACCATTCCCAAAGCACAGAACGGAATACAGGTACATGTTGACACGGGAAGAATAAACAGCAGATTTTCTAGAAATCCATTGCAGGTACAGGAACAGAAAAGGAGATTTACCACTACTCTCATTTATCCGCACATTAGGAAACAAACTGCAGCAGATATTGACCTACGGTGCAGATTTTAATTCCATATCATGTCAATTTATGCAGTGAATGTTCACTCCAGATTTCCTTTTTTCAAGGCAGAGGATGAAATGTGTAAAATTCCAGGATATCCATGACATCTGCCTGAAATACATACAAGATTAGTCCTGACCCACGGTGGGTGATCATTAGGCAATCAGGACCCCACATGTACAGAAAAATAAAGTGATGGAAAACATCTTTAAAGAGTAATTATTGTTTGAATTCTCATTACATAAAGCAAAAGAAATCAGCTTCTCTCCTGCTGGACTGATCTTTCAGTTTCAAAATTCTTAATTCACAGGTAAAATCAGTCTTCAGGGAAACAGATTTTACCTCCGCTCCAGTCTGGTTTCCATCCCCTATATTCTACGGAAACTGCCCTCAAAGTGTCCAATGACATTCGGACGGGAAGACGTAATGGTGACCACTTTCTGCTCATTCTTCTTGATCTCTCTGCAGCTTTTGACACCGTTTTACCACCATCTCCTACTTTCTATGCTGCACTCCATAGGCATAAAGGACAAGGTTCTCTCCTAGTTCTCTTCCTATCTTTCTGATCGCTCTTTCAGTGTATGGTTCGCTGGCTCCACTTCCTCTCCCTCTCTCAATTGGGTCCCTCAGGGTTCAGTCCTTGGCCCCCTTATAACGCTACAACACAGCCCCGATTGGACAGACCATCAGATTTGGCATTCAGTACCATCTCTATGCTGATGACACACAACTATGCACTTCCTCCCATGACGTCACCCCCGCTGTATTACAGAATGCCAATGACCGTCTAACCGCAGTTTCCAATATCATGTCCGCTCACTACCCAAGACTCAACCTTGCCAAAACTGAACTCCTTTTGTTCCCACCCTCCACTAACCTTCCCAATTCTGACATCTCCCTCTCAGTGTGCGGCACCATGATTATGCCGAGGCAGCAGGCTCACTGTCTGGGTGTTATTTTGACACCGATCACTCATTCTCCTATATACAATCTCTCGCCCGCTCTTGTGGCTTGCATCTGAAGAACATCTCTAGAATCGGCCCTTTTCTCACCATGGAAACAACAAAATCCTCACCGTGGCCCTCACCCACTCCCGCCTTGAATATTGTAATTCTCTATTAATTGGTCTCCCCCTCCCTAGGTTTTCCCCTCTCCAGTGTATCCTTAATACGGCAGCCAGGGTCACCTATATGGCCAACCATTACTCGGATGCTTCCGCTCTGTGTCTCCCACTCCCAAATCAAAGACTTCTTCCAAGCTGCATCAATTCTCTGGAATGCTCTACTCCAAGAAATTAGGTCTACCCACAACTTACATAGTTTCAGGCGCTCCCTAAAAACACATCTCTTTAGGGTGGCCTATAATGCCCCCTAGTCAAAGTCACTCTCACATAACCTATTCACTTCACCAGACACAAAATGCTTTACAAACAATGGCTGGTGGCCACTCATGCAGCTCTTATCTATTCCCCACTTCCTTAAGTTGGCTGCACTATCATTGTAAATAAGCCCCTGTACTCTCATTGTAGACTGTAAGGCTGGCTTCACACTACGTTTTTTACTATCCTGTTAGTTTTTGAAACGAACAGAACAGGATCATTTTTGGCCCCCATGTATCCCTATGGCACCGGATTGGCCCTATTTGGCCATCCGGTTTTGTGAATCCGGTGTAGGATTCGTTTCTGTCCTGTTTTTCACCGGTCCCAAAAACAGGCCTGCAGTGTTTTTGGGCTCCGGTGACAAAACAGGACAGAAACTAATCCTGTCCTGTCCGCCACACTTATCATGGGGGCCTATGGCACCGGATCCAGGAAACAGAATAGTTTCCCAGATCCGGTGCCAGGGTACAGAGCATGCACAGAACAGGAGCGCTGCTGTGTACCCATAGCAAATCTGTCTAATATCACTAAAGCAGTGCATCTATACACACTGCTAAAGTGAAATTAAATAAAGGGATGGTTAAAAATAAAAAATAATAAACACTCACCTTCCAGTGACTTCTGAGTGTCCCACGCTGAATCTCCCGGCCATTCAAGGACCTGGCATGATGTCACTGGGAGGGCAAGGCAACCCGATCACATGACCACATCAATGCGGGTTTTAATTGGTGCTGATGCGGTCATGTGATGGGGTTGCCCCGCCCCTCCCAGTGACATCATGCCAGGTCCTCAAATGCCAGGAGATTCAGAGTGGGACACTCAAAAGTCGCAGGAAGGTGAGTATTTATTATTTTAATCACACCTTTATTTAATATAATTTTAGCAGTGTATATAGATATACACTGCTAAAATATTAGACAGTGCTGACAACACTTGTCACACAGCACTGACAGGGGCTCGGCTCCCCGCAGCTCTTTCTGTGTCTGGACACAGAAATAGCATCTGAAGGTGCCAATCTGGTGCTGTCCGTTCCTGTTAGTTTGGATCCTGCAAAAAACAGGATCCAAACGAACAGGACAAAAACGTAGTGTGAAGCCAGCCTAAGCTTTCTTGAGCATGGTTGCCATTATTGTGCTTTAATTATTGTACTCCTTGACAACTTACTTATGACTTTGTATATGAACCTCTAAAGCACTGCAGAATATGTTGGCGCTACATAAAGATTATTACCTGCAAATTGAGAATGTAGGGACTGATAAGTCCAGAACTAGTGAGTCTCTCTGAAAATATACCGTATATACTCGTGTATAAGCCGAGTTTTTCAGCCCAAAATTTGGGCTGAAAAGTCCCCCCCTCGGCTTATACACGGGTCTATACGGTAGACCCGTGTGGTGGGGGCTGTGTGGTGGGGGCTGTGGAGGCTGGAGGAGGCGGGGGGGGGCTGCTGTATGAGCGGCCCCGTCACGTGGGGCCGCTCATTATATATGCACTGCTTCCCCCTGTCAATCAGCGCAGGGGGAAGCAGTGCATATGGCCCCCCCAAAAGCTGGCACTGTCCCCCCTTGTAAGGGCCCCCCCCGGTGCTTATACATTACCATCCCGGTGTTCTGATCGGCGCCGCTCCTCGGTGCTGCGTCGCCGTCTTCATCCTCCCGTCCACGCTCGCTGCATCCATCCGGGTTCTCCGGCGGTCGCAGCGATATGACGTCATCGCGCGACCGCTGGAGAACCCGGATGCAGCCAGCGCGGGAGGATGAAGACGGCGACGCAGCACCGAGGAGCGGCGCCGATCAGAACACCGGGATGGTAATGTATAAGTAGCGGGAGGGGGAGGCCTTACAAGGGGGGACAGTGCCAGCTTTTGGGGGCTGTGGGTACCCCCTGGGGGCTGCTGGGTACCCCCAGGGGGCTGCTGGGTACCCCCAGGGGGCTGTTGGTACCCCCAGGGGGCTGTTGGTACCCCCAGGGGGCTGCTGGTACCCCCTGGGGGCTGCTGGGTCCCCCCTGGGGGCTGTTGGTACCCCCTGGGGGCTGTTGGTACCCCCTGGGGGCTGTTGGTACCCCCTGGGGGCTGTTGGTACCCCCCTGGGGGCTGTTGGTACCCCCTGGGGGCTGTTGGTACCCCCCTGGGGGCTGTTGGTACCCCCCTGGGGGCTGTTGGTACCCCCCTGGGGGCTGTTGGTACCCCCCAGGGGGCTGTTGGTACCCCCAGGGGGCTGTTGGTACCCCCAGGGGGCTGTTGGTACCCCCAGGGGGCTGTTGGTACCCCCAGGGGCTGTTTGGTACCCCCAGGGGGCTGCTATATGTACCCCTGGGGGCCTGCTGTATACCACTGGGGCTGCTGTATACTACCACTGGGGCTGCTGGGGCTCCTGTATACTACCACTGGGGCTGCTGGGGCTCCTGTATACTACCACTGGGGCTGCTGGGGCTCCTGTATACTACCACTGGGGCTGCTGGGGCTCCTGTATACTACCACTGGGGCTGCTGGGGCTCCTGTATACTACCACTGGGGCTGCTGGGGCTCCTGTATACTACCACTGGGGCTGCTGGGGCTCCTGTATACTACCAGTGGGGCTGCTGGGGCTCCTGTATACTACCACTGGGGCTGCTGGGGTTCCTGTATACTACCACTGGGGCTGCTGGGGCTCCTGTATACTACCACTGGGGCTGCTGGGGCTCCTGTATACTACCACTGTGGCTGCTGGGGCTCCTGTATACTACCACTGGGGCTGCTGGGGCTCCTGTATACTACCACTGGGGCTGCTGGGGCTCCTGTATACTACCACTGGGGCTGCTGGGGCTCCTGTATACTACCACTGGGGCTGCTGGGGCTCCTGTATACTACCACTGGGGCTGCTGGGGAATCTGTATACTACCACTGGGGCTGCTGGGGCTCCTGTATACTACCACTGGGGCTGCTGGGGAATCTGTATACTACCACTGGGGCTGCTGGGGAATCTGTATACTACCACTGGGGCTGCTGTATGCTACCACTGGGGGGCCTGTATACCACACTGCTGGGGGCTGTATAACTGTGCTGGGGTCCACCCTCGGCTTATACACGAGTCAATAGGTTTTTCCAGATTTTTGGGGCAAAAGTAGGGGGTCGGCTTATACACGGGTCGGCTTATACACGAGTATATACGGTAACAGTTTTTTTTCTTTGTACTATTGATTTGTGAAAGAAAAAAGATTAACCTGAAAATAGATATATTGCAGATGTTAAGACATCATTTAAAATTTTACTAATAGAGACTTTGACCTTATAAAAGGCACATGCCGGTCTGAAACCGCGCCTGTCATTTTACAGTTTCATCTTCCAAAGTACATTTTGTCACTACAACCTTTAGATATTTCACAACCAACATCAAGGTAATGTTACAATTCCTAGATGGCTTATATACATTTACTTATTACTTCATGCCTGCATATTCTAAGAGCAGGTAATATATACACATACTCAAATACACACATCACATGGATGCAACCCTTCACACTACCTACGTGCTAATGTAGTAATTATTCCCATCTCTGCCCTAAAGTAACTCCCTACACCTGCACCAGGGAGCGGCACAGGGGCAACAGAAGCATGAAATGGGAAAGTGTGGGTCATTTACTAACAGGCGTTTCGGGAACATTAGCACCACCTGCCCGGCTATTTCCACAGTACTACCTCATGTAGCTGATGGAAAGACATAGGCCCCTTTCACATCTAATGCAGGGCTGCGTTTTGCCTCATTTGCATTTTCATGCGTTTTTACAGCTAAAAACGCATCAAAACGCATGCATTTTTGCTCCCATTAACTTCAATGGAAACGCATGCAAAATGCATGTGCATTTTCCAAAACGCATGTGTTTTTGCAAAAGCAGACCAAAATGTTGCTTGTGACGTTTTGGTTTGCGGTTTGAGTTTTTGAAAATGCACATGCGTTTTTACATGCATTTCCATTAAAATCAAATGGGGGCAAAGACGCATGCGTTTTGATGTGCTTTTAGCGGTAAAAATGTCTAGAGATGCAAATGAAGCAAAATGCAGCCCTGCATTAGATGTGAAAGGGGCCATAGTTATTCCCATTTTGACTGAGTCGGCCCCATATGATGCTCGGCCAAATCCAATGTGTATTAGGGGGCAGGGGATATTGACTCTTTCCTGACAGATGTTGAGGGAAAAACAGGGGTTAAACATGCTGGATTTCATTATGCCCGATTCTTGTTCTGAAAGGAAACTATACTGCCACTAGAGGATTATGGCATCAGATTATTTCCGTGTGCCTAGCATGGATGGATCGGAAGAGGGGTGTAACCGTAATAGCTGCCATCCATTGTGGGGTGGCCACCATTATAGTCTCTCGTTACAATGGTGGCTTCAAATATTGTACTAGTATGCAAATATGTGCAGTATTTATTACTGGTTTTATATCTGTATAAAGGAATGCAAAAACAAAAGGATCTAGTACTAGATCTATTCAGTAAATTGTGGAAAGAAACGTCCCAAAGTGTCATCAGTTTGGTGCAAATCTGTCCGTAATCTGCATTTATTGCTGGCTGTGTGTACAACTTCTTGTCCAGCCAAAATAAACCCATATATCTTAAGGTTGCATTAATATTTAGCAGAAGCCTACGACCAACTAATTCATTAAGAATACATCCAATCATTTTTACTGCACACCCTCAGGAGGACACCACAGCTGTGCAGTTCAACCAACGGATCTGTTAGGGCCGCTTTACACATGCCAACTTCTGTGTCAAACTTCTGAACAGATCTCTGGTTGCCGTGAAATTATGGACACATTGCTCCATTTTGTGGCTGTGGACAATGGAACAATGTGTCCATGATTTCACTGCAACCAGAGATCTGTTCAGAAGTTGGTCACAGAAGTTGGTGTGTGTAAAGCGGCCCTTAGGGTACCCTTTACACATCACAACATTGCATGCAATTTCACTTGCAACTTACTGGTTGCAGTGAAATCATGGACACATTGTTCTATTTTGTGGCCGTATACAAATGGAACAAAGTGTCCATGATTTCACTGCAACCAGTAAGTTGCACGTGAAATTGCATGCAATGTTGTGATGTGTAAAGGTACCCTTATAAACAGATGGACACAGATAGCAAAAAGGAGATTTTTGTGTACTCACCGTAAAATCCTTTTCTCTTAGCCTCTAATTGGGGGACACAGACCGTGGGTGTTATGCTGCTGTCCACTAGGAGGCGACACTAGGCAGAATCTGAAAAAGATTAACCGTGGCTCCTCCTCTGCAGCATACACCCCTGGACAGGCACTGTCCTGACCAGTTTGTGCTAAAGCAGTAGGAGGATTTACGTACCAGTGATAACATCCAAAAAACCATGCCTGCAAGAAGGCAACTATGCACGAGTTCAAACAACAAGAAAACTCAAAACAACGGGCCGCAACGGCCAACAGGGAGGGAGCTGTGTCCCCCAATTAGAGGCTAAGAGAAAAGGATTTTACGGTGAGTACACAAAAATCTCCTTTTCTCCTTCGCCTCATTGGGGGACACAGACCGTGGGACGTCCCAAAGCAGTCCCTGGGTGGGAAAAGCAATGGAACGAGTGTTATATAAAGACAGTATCCTACAGGTGGGCAACTGCCGCCTGCAGGACGCGTCTACCCAGGCTCGCATCCGCAGAAGACTGGGTATGGACCATGTAATGTTTGGTGAATGTGTGCAAGCTAGTCCAGGTGGCTGCTTTACACACTTGTTGGGCAGAAGCCTGATGCCGAATAGCCCAGGATGCCCCCACCGCACGGGTAGAATGCGCTCTGATACCGGCCGGAAGAGGCGAGTTTTTTAGCCTGTAGGCATCCTGAATTGTGGCTCTGATCCATCTGGCAATCGTGGCCTTTGAGGCTGAGAAGCCCTTGCGGCTGCCGTCAGGAAGAAGGAAAAGAGAGTCCGACTTCCTAAAGGGGGCTGTTCTAGAGACATAAATACGCAAAGCCCTTACAAGGTCCAGCTTATGCAGAGCCTTCTCAAATCTATGCACCGGAGCAGGACAAAGGGACGGTAAAGATAGTTCCTCATTTATGTGGAAAGAGGAAACCACCTTCGGAAGAAAAGAAGGAACCGTACGGAGAACTACCTTATCCTGGTGAAAAGCTAGGAATGGAGGCCTGCATGAGAGCGCCGTGAGCTCGGACACCCTCCGAAGGGAGGTGATAGCCACTAGAAACACCACCTTCTGGGATAGAAGGCGGAGAGGAATCTCTTTGAGAGGCTCAAAAGGCGGTTCTTGCAATGCCGTCAGCACCAAGTTTAGATCCCATGCATCCAGCGGTCGTCTGTAGGGGGAACCAAACGGGAAACCCCTTGAAGAAAAGTTTTGATTTGAGGTTTTAGGGCCAGTCTCCGCTGGAAAAGAACGGAGAGGGCCGAGACCTGGCTCTTAAGAGAGCCCAGGGACAGTTTGGCCTCCAGACCTGATTGTAGGAAGCCAAGAATTCTAGGCAGCGAGTAGGGAAACGGATTCTGATCACGAGATGCACACCAGGCAAAAAAGGCTTTCCAGGTGCGGTAGTAAATTCTGGCAGAGGCAGGTTTCCTCGCACTGATCATAGTGCGAATTACATCCTGTGAGAGCCCTGCTTGAGTTAGAATCCAGGTTTCAAGGGCCACGCCGTCAAATTCAAGGCCTGTGAATTCTGGTGGCAGAACGGACCCTGAGATAGGAGGTCTGGCCGATCTGGGAGGCGCCAGGGGGCGTCTGCCGTGAGTTGGACGACGTCGGCATACCACGCGCGTCTGGGCCAGTCTGGGGCGATAAGGATGACCGGAATCCCTTCCCGTTTGATTTTGCGCACTACTCTGGGGATTAGAGGCAGAGGTGGGAAGATGTACAGGAGTTGAAATTGAGTCGAGTCCTGAACTAGGGCATCCGCTCCGAGAGACCGGGGGTCGTGTGATCTGGCCATGAAGTTGGGAACCTTGGTATTGAGATGTGATGCCATCAGATCCACGTCCGGAGTCCCCCAGCGATGACAAATTTGCCGAAAGACCTCGGGATGCAGGGACCACTCTCCTGAGTCTATGCCTTGGCGGCTGAGAAAGTCTGCTTCCCAGTTGTCTACTCCTGGGATGTGTACGGCGGACAGGGTCGATCCCGTGGATTCCGCCCATTGCAGAATGTGCGATACCTCCCGCATCGCTTGGACACTGCGGGTTCCGCCCTGGTGATTTACATAAGCCACGGCCGTGGCATTGTCGGATTGTATCCAGACGTGAGAGTTCACTAGGAGACGTTGGAAAGCCAGTAGTGCCAGGAAGATGGCTCGGATCTCCAGGACGTTGATGGGCATGGTGGCTTCCAATGGAGACCACTTCCCCTGCGCTCTGTGGTGTCGGTACACCGCGCCCCATCCTGTGAGACTGGCATCGGTTGTCAGAATCTTCCAGTGGCCTGGGATGAACGATCTCCCCTTGGAGAGAGATACTGGACGGAGCCACCAGTGTAGGGATTGCTTGACTGTCGAGGATATGCGGAACATCCTGTCCAGGGAAAAAGGACTCTTGTCCCAGGACTTGAGTATGGCCAATTGGAGAGGCCGGAGGTGAAGCTGGGCAAAGGGGACTGCTTCTATCGCGGCAACCATCCTGCCCAGAACTCGCATGGCAAAACGAAGGGATCGAGGTGCTGGGTGAAGAAGGGCGCGAACTCCCATCTGGATAGCATGTGCCTTCTCCTTGGGGAGGAGCACCAGCCCCCTGGAAGTGTGAAATTCCATGCCCAGAAAAATGAGGGACTGACTTGGGATTGGGGACGACTTTTTTAGGTTGACCAACCAGCCCAGGCGACTTAGTGTGTCTACCGTGATGGTGACACTGAGTTCGCAGTCCTTGAAGGTGGGAGCTTTGATAAGAAGATCGTCCAAGTATGGGATGACGACTATGCCTCTGGAGTGTAATATAGTCATGGCAGCCGCCATGACTTTGGTAAAGACTCTGGGAGCCGTGGCGAGTCCAAATGGGAGAGCCACAAACTGATAATGAGCCTGACCGATTGCGAATCTGAGGAACCTTTGGTGGGCAGGGGTGATAGGAATATGCAGGTAAGCATCCTGAATATCTATGGAGGCGAGAAATTCTCCTTCTTCCATGGATGATATGATGGATCGGAGAGACTCCATGCGAAATTGTCGTACCCTCACGTACTTGTTTAGCTGTTTGAGATCTAGGATAGGTCTTACACTGCCCCCTTTTTTGGGGACCACGAACAGATTGGAATAGAACCACTGAAAACGTTCGGTCCGTGGGACCGGAACAATCACTCCGGCTTGGATAAGTGACCTGACCGCCTTGGAGAAGGCGCGAGCCTTGGACGGTAGCCTTGGAGGTACGGAAAGAAAGAATCGATTTGGTGGGATGGAGATGAACTCTATCTTGTAACCCGACGACACCAGTTCCCTGATCCACCTGTCTTTTATAATAGGTAGCCAAACTTGACGAAAGTGGGAAAGTCGTCCGGAAATAAGGAGTCATGAAGATGAGAATTTGTGGGATTTGGGTCCTTTGGACTTGCCTTGGCCAGATCTAGACTGCCAGGGTTTGTTCGTCCTTTGCGAAGTCCTCGGACCTTCCCTGCGCGGCGAACGACTACGGGTCTGCGCTGGGCGGGAAACGGACCAGCCGGACGAGTTCCGAAAGGAACGGAACCGTGTCTGGTTACGGCGGGTATAGGTGCGTTTCGGTTTTTGTTGAGGTAGGGAAGTACTCTTCCCTCCTGTGGCATTGGATATTAATTTATCAAGCTCTTCACCAAAGAGACGTCCGCTGAAAAATGGAAGGTGGGTAAGCGACTTCTTTGAGACTGCATCCGCCTTCCATTCCCACAACCAGAGAGCACGCCTGATGATGGCGTTTGACGCAGCCACTGCCGCACAATTTGCGGAATCGATAGCTGCGTGTAAAATATAGTCAGCCACGACTGACGCTTGAACCGCCTGGTCAGCGAGCTCGGAGTTAACTGAACGGAGACCAGCATGTAAGTTGGTTGTCCAGGCCATGATAGCCTTTGCTGCCCACACAATAGCAAATGTCGGGGCCAGGGAGGACCCTGTGGCCTCGAAAATTGATCGGGCCATGTGTTCCACCTGACGGTCCGTCGCATCCTTTATGGAGGAGCTACCGTGTTTCCCCGAAAGTAAGGCCCTGTCTTACATTCTTTTGGGGGCCAAAAGTGGCCCCCGGCCTTACTTTCGGGGGGGGCCTTACATTGGGTGCCCCAGCAGTGTGGCCTACAGGCCCCCTCCTGCTGGGACACTGCGGGAGCGGGTCGCACGTCACGTGCGCCCGCTCATTACATATGCACTGCATCCCCCTGTCAATCAGCGACAGGGGGAGCAGTGCATTATACAGTATATATGGGCCCCCTATTGCTGGCACACTCCCCCCTGTTATGAGGCCCCCACCGCTGCTGCTGCTGAAGAGATCTTACCCTCCAGGGTCTTCTTGCAGCAGCCCAGCGCGTCCATCCGTCTTCTGTACTCGCTCGGCGGTCTCCCGGATCATGTGACCGGCCCGTCGCAGTCGCGATGACGTCATGCGCTGCGACGGGTCACATGATCCGGGAGACCGCCGAGCGAGTACAGAGGACGGATGGACGCGCTGGGCTGCTGCAAGAAGACCCTGGAGGTAAGATCTCTTCAGCAGCAGCAGCGGTGGGGGCCTCATAACAGGGGGGAGTGTGCCAGCAATAGGGGGCCCATATATACTGTATAATGCACTGCTCCCCCTGTCGCTGATTGACAGGGGGATGCAGTGCATATGTAATGAGCGGGCGCACGTGACGTGCGACCCGCTCCCGCTCCCCCCCCCCCCTCCGCTAGCGGCCTTATATTGGCCCCCCCGATTGTAAGGCCTTATAATCGGGGGAGGCCTTACATTGGCAGGCCCCCCCTTTACCCCCAGGCGGCCTTACAATCGGGGGGCCTTACTATCGGGGAAACACGGTATCAGGCAGGGAAAGAAGCGTCTGTGTTGCGAGTCTGGACACCGGAGGGTCCACTTCAGGCGTATCTGCCCAGGTCTGTGTTACCTCTTGCAAGAAGGGGTAACGCCTCTCCAGTGCCTTACGGTTGCCGAATCTCTTCTCTGGGTGTGAGCGATGGTTTTTGAGAATCGCCCTGAACTCGGGGTGATCGGAGAAATATTTAGGGGGCCTCTTAGTCCTCTGGAAAGCGATCTCGTGCTCTGGGGCATCTGGCGGAGGTTCAGATATCTTCAGCACCTGGTTGATGGAGGTGATTACGTCCTCAACCAATACATCAGTGTCTGGCTGGGTTAGGTCCAGTGACCCATCTGGATCCAGATCTGAGCTGGAGTCGCAGAGTCCCTCGGACTCCTGCGCATCGCTGCGGTCTTCTCTAGGAGGGGGTGACCTGGACCTTCTGTGACCCTCCCTATCAGGGGACGGTTCTGGCGACCTGGAGGCACGGCGACTCTCCCTTGGAGATGACCGTGAAGTATGAGTAGGCCCTGGAGACCGTGCAGGTCCCGGAGAGCCTGACCTATGTGGTCGTTTCCGTCCTGCCCTAGAGGTGGATCTTAGTTCAGTGCGGCCGCGTTCCGAGTGTCCGCTTTGTTGAGCAGCGGTCTGGGGTGAAGCGTGACTCTGCATAGCTGAAAGCAATGTAGAGGACAGCCTGTCCATGGATTGTGAGATGGATTGGGACAAAAAAGTGGCCCATTCCGGCATGGCAGATGACGCATCCGTAACGGCTGGGGACACCGGCCCCGTAGTCTGGGCGCAGTCCCGACAGTGCTGGGACGTATGTCTACTGGGTAGAGGCTTCTGACATGCTGTGCATAAGGAATAGTAGGCTGTGTGGGCCCTAGTCTTCTTGTTCCTTGAGCCCGGCATAGTGGTAAATACAGGAACCTGTGCAGGGGTGCCCTGGAGAGAATAGTGCTGCGCAGGGGTGCCCTGGAGAGAATAGTGCTGTGCAGGGGTGCCCTGGAGAGAAGAGTTCCAGCAGAGGAGATAGAAGACCTCTGCTGGCAACTTACCACCACCTGTGTGCCACCAGTGTCCAGCGTTTGTCTGTCTGTGCCCCCCGGAGACTGTGCAGCTGCTGTGCTGCTGCTGGTGCCGCTCTGCCTCCACCACGAGGCATGTAATGGCGTCCGGGATGTGGAGAGAGGAGGAAGGAGGGGGGCGGAGCGCTGCAAAACCGCGCGATTCTGCACAGAGGGCGCGCTCTGGAGACGTGGTCCGCCCCCTGCTATGACGCTGGCCGCGTCATCCTCGTCATCCGGGGGGCGGGCCGGGGGGCGTGCCGAAGGCGGCGGCCTCGGCGTAGGCCGAAGCCGCGGCCTAAATTAGCTCTGTGCGGCCGGGAAGAGGCTCCAGAGCGGCGCGGAAGTCCGGGAGGGGGTCCGGAACTGGTCTGGACCCCACCGGACCCCCGGGGCAGGCAGCGGTGGGTTAGTGCGGGCCCCTGCAGAGGACCCAGAGTGCTGGGTCCTCTGCTCCACCATAAATGCAGCCCTTAGTGCTGGCTGCTGCAGGGACACAGGCAAGCTGTGTCCCTGCCAGTGCTGGCTGCCCCCAGTGCTGGTCCCCCGACCCCTCAGGAGTACACAGCAAGCTGTGTACCCTGGATTGCTGCGGCAGGCACGCCGCAGCCGAAAGTGAAAAGGAGTTTGTCAGCAGGGCTGATGACTCCAGGGTGCATGTAGCAGATCTAAGCTGCTGCACCAGAGGCTCTACCTGGGGTGTCTCGACCTAAATGGACCCCAAAGGGGCATTTAGGGAGGGATGCTGCTCCACCGTCAGGTGCCTTGTCCTTCGCCTCACTCTCAACCCATGAACCCCAACGTTGGGGAAATGGGGAGGGAGGATCGTCGTCTCAACCTCAACCCGGCGTCCCCAACAGTGGGGGGCCGAGGAGGGAGCGGCATGTTAAGGGAAATAGTCGACCTCAACCAGGCGCCCCCAACAGTGGGGGGCCGAGGAGGGACCATGCCGGGAGTCTCATCAGAGACCCACTTTTCTTCTTCTTGAATAAAAAAAATCTTCAAAAAGAAAACGCTTTTTTAGGAGCACTAAAAAATCTGTGTGTGCCTCCTAGACACTAAGCAAAAAACTGGTCAGGACAGTGCCTGTCCAGGGGTGTATGCTGCAGAGGAGGAGCCACGGTTAATCTTTTTCAGATTCTGCCTAGTGTCGCCTCCTAGTGGACAGCAGCATAACACCCACGGTCTGTGTCCCCCAATGAGGCGAAGGAGAAAGGGAATCCGTTACAGACCCTGCGCACATTACGTTTTTATCCTGGTATTTTATATATGTTTTTGAGTGCACATTTGTCACAAAACTGCAAACAAATCCTTATTCCAGCAAAGTCCACAAGAATGTTGAAGTTTTCAGCACATTGCTTTTTATTTCCCCTTGCAGATTTGGTGCAAAAGTAAATCAGCAGCATATCAATTAGTGCAATTTTTTTGCACCCCAAATGCATGTTAAATGTTTGGCAAAAATGCATTGTGCTTTCGATGCGTTTTTTCTGCCAGGAGATGCAGGAATTTCTGCAACCAATTTCTCTCCATGCGCACATATCCTAGGGATACATTCTCACCATCCATAAACACTTCGTCCTCTACACAGCAATTCCTCTCCTGCAGGGACTCCACGGGTGTTCTCCACAGGAAAACATGGCGTCTATGCCAACAATCTGCATTCTGGGAGAAGCAGAGTTTTGCTGTGTGCTCCTGCCAAGACTACTCACGTCTCCACAAGCATAAGTTGACATGCTGCAGCTCAGGAAACCGCACCGCAGGTCAGTGTTTGCTGTGGACAAAAGAAACTGTACATGGGATTTCTATAAATCCCATCCGCTTTGCTTATACTGAGTACTGGACAGTGTTTTGGACAGAATGAAAACATGCTGTGTCCAGAACACTGCTAATCCTGATCATGGGAACGTACTTTAACCCGTTCCCAACTCATGATGATGTACAACATCAAGGGCTGGTAAGGGGGATTTGATGTGAGCTTCGGCTCACATCAAACACCCGACATCTCAGCTGATCTCATCAGTTGAGACGTCAGGCTAACAGCACCAATCGGATCCAGGATCTGATCGGTGCTGTTAACCCTTTGGATCCCGTTGTCAATCACTTACAGCGGGATCCAAAGGTGCCCCGGAGATCCCGCAATAGTATTGCGGGATCTCTGGCGCTCACGTGACAGGCCAGGGTCCTGGCTAGACCCCAGAAGAAGCTGTCAAGAAGCATTTCTGGGTTGTGGTTGGCAGGCGCTGCCAACCACAACCAGTCCACAATTCAGAGAGATACCGATTAGCTGCGCTCATATGTATCTCCCAGAAAAGATCGGACTGTGCAGCAAGGTGCCTCTCTAAGGGGCCGTATAAAACGAAGAATCAATAAAAAAAATATAAAGCTTTTAAAAACATGTAAAAAACATAAAAGTTCAAATCACCCCCCCTTTTCCCCCATTCACAATAAAAGTATTAAAAAGATTTTAAAAAATGGTATCGCCACGTTCAGAATCGACCGATCTATATATAAAATCAATTCATGAGAGCCCTAAACTGCACAACGGAAAAAAAGTTCCAAACGCCAAATTTATATTTTTTTTTGGTGGCCGCAACATTGCTATAAAATGCAACAATGGGCGATCAAAGCAGTGCATCCACTCGAATGGTATCGTTAGAAACGTCAGCTCAAGACGCAAAAAAAAAGCCATCACACAGCTCCAGATCCCGAAAAATGAGGACGCTACGGGTCATAGAACATGGTGCAAAAAGTGCGATTATTTTTTCAAAACCTCTGAATTTTTTCGCCACTTAGATACCAGTAAAGGTATACATGTTTGGCATCTACAAACTCGTAGTGACCCGAGGCATGACAACGTCACATCGGTTTTACCATATAGTGAACACAGCGACTAAAATATCCAAAAAAACAAACGTGTAATTGCACTTTTTTTTGCAATTTCCCTGTACTATATGATAAAATAAATGATTGCATTTGAAAGTACAACTCGTCCTGCAAAAACAAGCCGTCATATGTCTATAGTGACAGAAAAATAAAAAAAGTTATGGATCTTGGAAGCAGGGGAGCAAAAAACAAAAACGAAAAATTCCAAGAGGTTAAGGTTTCACTCATATCTGTGTATAAATACACCAAATGTAATTCAATAACAAAAAAAAAAAAAAATCTGATTGTACGTCCATCAATGTTAAACAATAAGGCAGTCATGATCTGGGAGTTTTTCCTGTTTTTTGGCCTAATTAAAAAAAAAAATTGCATCATTCTGTGTGTAGATATGTAAAACAGATTTCCCAATGCAAGTCTATGATTACACAAAAAAAACTACAGCACACGGACCATCCATGCGCCAGATGTGAGCGAACCCTTAAAATGTGAAAGGGTCAGTTACAAAGACCTTCTCAGAACAATTCTGCATGGTACAGTACAGGCAATGGCCGTAATTGCGCAATGCAGATTAAAGGGTACCTGTCATGACTTTCTTTGTTATTAAACCAGCCCCAATGTTATTTAGGTCATGTAGTGTTTATTAACCCCTGCGTTCAAAGCAATGATGGGCATAGCAGTCATTTTCACTTCGTTTAAACACTTTCATTGGTCAAAGAAATGCAGAAAATATCATCCTAAATTTACCACTAACATGAAGTCCAATATGTCAAGAAAAAACAATATTGGAATCACTGGGATAGCGTCCCAGAGTTATAACCTTAAAAAATAACACTGATCAGGATTTCAAAATAATGGGTTGCTCCCTAAGTCATTAATACCCTTTTAATATAAAAATTAAATGAAAAAGCATTTAACAACATACATTTTCAGCAGCTAGCTGGGTGACAACAGTCAAGCAGTCATGTGGCCGGTGAAAAATATATCACTGAACTCAATGGCATCTGCTCTGTATAAAGAACCTGTGTGATGTCACAACCATGTGACCATAGTGAGTGGAGCTATACAAGCTCAATTGTTAAAGTTTATGTAGACTTAGCTCTGTCTATTAGGGTACTGTCACACGTGGCAATATTGCTAGGCAATGTCACTGGCAATTTGCTGGTTGCAGTGAAATCATGGATACATTGTTCTATCTTGTTGCTGTGTACAAATGTAACAATGTGTCCATGACTGCAACCAGCAAATTGCCAGTGAAATTGCCTAGCAAAATAGCCGCGTGTGACGGTACCTTTAGTCACATGGCCGTGACATCACACAGGTCCTTTCAGCATGTTCTGAAATTCGGTTGAACTATTAACCTGCCAGATGACTGCCTGACTTGTCAGCTCTAATGCCAATATGTAAGCTGTTAAAATGCTTTTTTTTTGGATGAATAAAATGATTTTTTTTTTTTAAGTTTATTAATAAACACTGAGATCTAAATAACATTGGGGGTGGTTTAATAAAAAAAGGACATGACAATGTTCCCTTATGGCCCCCTTCACATGTCCGTAATTCCGCACGGACAGTGTAGCCGTGTGGAGCACATGCATGTCCATGTCAGTTTTTTTTGCAGAGGCACAGGCCGCTTTTACTCTGAAACATCCGTGCACACAGATGTCATCCATGTGACATCCGTATGCACGGCCCACAGACGAAAGTAAAACTTAAAAATAAAAATGTCATACTCACCTTGCTCCAGCGCTGACAGTTCCTCTCTTCCGATGCCGCACATTAGGCTCATGAACATTCACTTCACTGAGCCCGACAGCGGACTAGAAGTGAGAGGAGCAGTGTCGCTGGAGGGAGGAGAGTATACACTGAGGTTGTCTGTGTGCTATTCACAGATAGCACACGTGTCGCACATCTGTGACACATAGATCTACGCCCCACCCCCAAACGGCCTTGTCTCACACGTCCGTTGGGTCACGGATGTGTGACAGGCCTTACACGGAACATTTGGACTGATTCAATCCGTTAATTTCCCCCTGCTGTGTGGTGTCATACTGCTCCCCACTCCCCTCTGCCCACACCTGGACTAGATTTTAACTAAATAAATGCAGATCTGAATGAACTTGGTCTGAAGTGATATCTTTAAAGTGTACAGTAAAATATTCCAGAAATTGGACAGATGGTGAGAGATACCACGGTCTTCTAATTATACCTGCTTTCTTTTCTCACCTTCACTATGCTTACATTTTCCCTCATAGTTTTTGCTCCACTTAATCTCACTCTCCCTCGTTACCCCCAAACCCCTGTACCCTCTAACCCACTGTTTCTCAACTCCAGTCCTCAGGACCCACCAACAGATCTTGTTTTCAGATTTCCTTAAGGTACCTTTACACGCAGCAACTTTTCTAGGAATTTCACTGGCAACTTACTGGTTGCAGTGAAACCATGGAGACATTGTTCTATCTTGTTGCTGTGTACAAATGGAACAATGTGTCCGTGATTTCACTTCAACCAGTAAGTTGCCAGTGAAATTCCTAGAAAAGTTGCCGCGTGTAAAGGTACCCTTAGTATTGCACAGGTGATAGTTTAAAGGGAACCAACCACCTCAGATGACGTGTATAAGCTGTTAATACATGTCCCTGGACCCTATGTACACCATTGCAGCTATGTTTTTGCTAAGAATATTGATGACAGCAAACCGAAATAAACAGTTTATAAACTTACATGATTTAGTACATGAGGGCGTCTCCCTCGGCTTTAGTACGAGAGGGCTGTGTCTCCAGCAGCTTGAGTGGCTTTCCTCCCCTCCCTCTCTGTTTGCAGGACGTCACTGAGAAGACGTGCACGGACGGGAGCTGCCTTGGGTGCCCGCCCACACCAAGATAATATCACGCCCTAATGTGACGTCCTGCAAACAGAGAGGGAGGGGGAGGAAAGCCACTCAGGCTGCATAAGACACAGCCCTCTCGTACTAAAGCCGAGGGAGACGCCCTCATGTACTAAATCATGTAAGTTTATAAACTGTTTATTTCGGTTTGCTGTTATCAATATTCTTAGCAAAAACATAGCTGCAATGGTGTACATAGGTCCAGGGACATGTATTAACAGCTTATACACGTCATCTGAGGTGGTTGTTCCCTTTAATCACCTGCACTGGGGATAATTCAAACCCTTTGCAATACTAAGGAAATCCTGAAACACGACGTGTTGGTGGGTCTTGAGGACTGGAGTTGAGAAACACTGCTCTAACCAGATAACTATCTCCCCCTCTCTCTTAACCCCCCACCTCACCTCATCCTCAGACCTACTGCTTAACCTCAGACCTCTCCTACTGAAATATAAAACAAGCCGGCCACTCTCCTCTCACCTGCTTTCCCTTTCTCTACTACTTCTCACTGCTGGAGACATATCTCCCAATCCTGGTCCCCCCCACCCCATACCTCCCACCTATCCTCACCTCCACCAAAGTAAGATAAACTACCGCAATCCTTCACATGTAAAACCCGTGCCCCTGACCCCCCCCCCTTTTCTTTAGCACTTTGGAATGCCCGCTGTTTGCAACAAGCTCCACATGATCCATGACCTTTTTACTTCCCAGAGCCTTTGAATCTTTCTTTCTTGGGCCTCACTGAGACCTGGCCGAGAGCTCCTGACACTGCCTCCCCTGCTGCACTGAGCTATAGCAGCTTTCACTTTACCCACACTCTTCACCCTGGCAAGAGTCATGGCGGAGGAGTGGGTTTCCTCCTCTCTGCAAACTGCTTCTTCAACCCAATCCAACCCCCACCCTCCCTTATCCATCCTTCTTTCGAAGTTTACTCCGTCCGTATCTACTCTCTCTCTCCAATCTTCAAATGGACGTTATATACCGACCTCCGGGCTCGGCCACTACCTTCATTGACCAATTCTCCATCTGGCTTCTTCACTTTCTCTCTGTTGACATTCCCACCATCATCATGGGTGATTTTAATACGCTACTGACACCCACCAGTCAGCGGCCTCCAAACTCCTTTCACTTACCTCATCCTTTGGACTTACTCAGTGGTCCTCCACAACCACCCACACAGACGGACATACACTAGACCTCATCTTCACCCGTCTCTGTTCCCCATCTAATCTCAAAACCTCCCCTTCCTCCTATCTGACCACCATCTACTCACCTTCTCATCCTTGTCCTCCTTACCAGTCCCCCATATCCAGCTACTAGCTCACCCTCGCAGAAATCTCACACACCTAGACATTCACAGACTCTTCTACCTTTGTCCTCTATATCTTCACTCCATGACACATACAGTGCCTCAGCTTTCTGTAACGCCACCCTCACATCAGCCATAGACTCAATCGCCCCTCCCGTTCATCGCAAGGTACGACGAATCAATAGGCAACCCTGGCACAACAATCTTACCAAAAAACTTCAACAAGTGTCAAGGGCTGCGGAGCGGCGTTGGAAGAAAACGCGCCTGCCAGACGACTTCACAACTTTCAAAACAAGCTACAATTCAAATCAGCCCTCGCCTCTGCTAAACATTCCTATTTCACAAACCTTATATCTTCCTTATCCTACAACCTCAAAGAACTGTTCAGCACTTTTAATTCTCTCCTCCGCCCACCGCTTCCCCCTCATCTATGCTGAGGACTTCACCACATACTTCAAAAATAAGATTGACCAAACAAGGCAAACCTTTATTGTTCCACCACCCCAACCAATCCATATACCAGACTTCTGCCCTTCCCTCATAACCTCCCTCTCCAACACACTGAAGAAGAGCTTACGAGTCTCCTATCCAAATCACACCTCACCACCTGTGCACTTGATCCCATCCATTCCCACCTCCTCCCCAACCTCACTAACACACTCATTCCAGCCCTAACCCACCTCTTCAATCCATCACTATCTTCCGGGACCTTCCCCTCAGCTTTCAAACATGCCACCATCACGTCCATCCTCAAAAAGTCAAACCTTGACTCGACTGCTAGGACGAGTTACCACCCCATATCACTTCTCCCATCTGCTTCCAAACTCCTTGAGCAACACATCCATGCTCAACTTACCTCTCACCTCTCATCTAACTCTCTCTTTGACAATCTACAATCCGGTTTCTGGCCCCACCACTCCACCAACACTGCCCTAACCAAAATTACCAACGACTTACAGCCAAAGCCAACAGGCAGTTCTCCATCCTCCTCCTTCTAGACCTGTTCTCTGCCTTTGACACAGTCAACCACTCCCTCCTACTTCAGATTCTTTCTTCCCTTGGCATCAAAGACCTTGCCCTGTCCTGGGTTGCCTCATACCTTTCCAACCGCACATTTAGCGTTTCCCACTGCCAGACAACCTCATCCTTCCGCCCTCTCTCTGTTGGGAGTCCCACAAGGCTCTGTCCTGGGGCCCCTACTTTTCGCAATCTATACCCTTGGCCTAGGAAAGCTTATACAGTCCCATGGCTTCCAGTACCACCTGTACGCTGACGACACTCAAATCTACCTCTCTGGCCCAGATTTCAACTCTGCTGTCCAGAATCCCGGAGTGTCTGTCAGCCTTATCCACCTCCTCCTCTCGCTACCTAAAACTCAACGAAGACAAAACCAAACTCATCATCTTTCCTCCATCCCATCTTTCATCTTCACCACCTGATCCATCTATTATGGTAAATGGCATCATGCTCTCTCCCACACCTCAAATTCGCTGCCTTGGAGTAACTCTCAACTCTGCCCTGTCCTTCAAAACACATTCAAACTCTCGGCCACCTCCTGTCGCATCCAGCTCAAGAATATTTCCAGAATCCGTCCTTTCCTCAGCCCTCAATCTGCTAAAATTCTTGTACATACCCTCATCATCTCCCACTTTGACTACTGCAACATTCTCCTCTGTAGCCTATCTGCTAACACAGCTAACACTCTTGCACCTCTCCAGTCTGTCCTCAACTCTGATGCCCGATTAATCCACCTGTCTCCTCGCTACTCCCCTGTACCTCCCCTCTGCAAATCCCTCCACTGGCTCTTAATTCCTCAACAAATCCAGTTCAAGCTACTAACACTGACCTACAAAGCCCCTGCATACATCTGACATGGTCTCCCGATATCTACCTTCGCGCAACCTGCGATCCTCCCAAGAATTCCTTCTCTACTACCCTCTTAATTTCTCCTCTCAACCGCATACAAGATTTCTCCCATGCATCCGCTATACTCTGGAACGCTCTCCTCCAACACTCGCCTACCCTGGGAACCTTCAAAAGAATCCTGAAAACCCCCCTCAATGAGACCCGGTCCACCGCACCATCTCACGACCAGCACAACCCCCTCCTACTGTATCCTCACATGTCCCTTGTAGACACTGAGCCCTCGTGGACAGGGTCCTCTGCCCTCTTGTACATGTACGCCTTAATTGTCTATACATATTGTACTTGTCCTTGTCTGCCCTTTCCATATGTAAAGCGCCATGAAATCTAATGGCGCTATACAAATAAATAATAGTAGTAATAGTAGAACTAATCTCCCACTATCTTTCCTCACATAATCTTCAATCCTCCCACAACCTCCTCCTCTCCTCCACATTTATCCGTTCCACACACAACCGCCTCCAAGATTTCTCCCGAATATCCCCCATCCTCTGGAATTCTGCGCCCCAACACGTCAGATTATCCACCACGCTCGGATCCTTCAGACAGAACCTGAAAACCCATCTCTTCAGGAAAGCTTACAGTCTGCAATGACTGAGCCGCCACAAAGCAGCTGCCCCACCGCCACCGGAGCTGCCGCCTCTCCACCTCCAGAACTGCTGCACCTCTGACCTACTGTCTCCTCCCCATTATCCTGTAGAATATAAGCCCGCAAGGGCAGGGTCCTCTCCCCTCTGTACCAGTCTGTCATTGTTAATTTGTTTACTGTAAGCTATATCTATAATTTTGTATGTAACCCCTTCTCATGTACAGCACCATGGAATTAATGCTGCTATATAAAATAATAAATACTCACCTCAGGGTCCAGCACCAGCAGAGGTTCCAGCACCTGCTATCATTGAGCCCATGTGACCTGCGACCAAACGGCACCTAGTCAGTATGTCCCACCTTCTGACTCCAAGTTCTGATTGTTCACGGGTCGCATGAGTTCCGTAACTGTGTCACTAACCAAAAAAAACTTAATTTTTTTGTTCTCGCTACACTTTTTACCAATCATATTAACTTAATTTATATTTTTATCGATTGGACATTTCTGAACAATAAAAATGTTTTTATTTTCTATAGGAAGGCGATTTCAAATTCTTTTTTTACCGTCTATGAATGCCAGCTTGCAGCCAGCAATCACTGGAAGAGAGCAATGGTAGGCAGGGGGTTATCATCTGACCCCTGGCTATCATAAAAACCGATCAGTATCACGTGATGACATCCAGGTTTGCTGATGGGAACGGGGGGAATGAAGCCCTCCCCGCTGGCGCGTGTTAACAGCTGGATGTAACTGGTTAACAACTGAGGGCGGATTTCTGATCCAACTGTGGCACACACAATTAGATCAGCATACACGTGCAGGGAAAGATGTGGGTTTGGTGTGGCAGGGACATGACCTTTGATGTAAATACTGTATAGGTCACAGGTTTTGAAGAGGTCAAAAGTTTGTGCCGGCACAATCCTCGCTGCCTACAGTTTGACCTGCTGTCTTATCTCAGTCAAATGACACTGGTGGTGGCACATGCACATATTGAGATCTCAGCTTAATGACGAGCCGACACCTCAGTCTGTGCAGGCGCCATCATTTTACTGCAGGCCGCCGCGAGGTCGATCTGTACCGCCACAATATTACTGAAGGCCACAGAGATCAATTTGCACAGGCGCCACCCATGGCAAGGATGACAAACTTTCAAACAGGAGGTAGATAAAGACACCAGAGGCAAGGAGGAGAGGTCCTATCCACAGTCTCATCCTCGTGTGCTCCACGTTCATTACAACACTGCAAATGCTGATAAATTAACCATCATTCGGATTTCTTCACTAATCTGTTGAATCTGTACAGTGCCATTATGGATATGCCTCTACTTTAACATGCAAAATCAGGCTGACAGGGTCTCTTTAAAGATGGTGTTGACTTGTGTGATGGTGTCGTCCATTTTTAAGTTCCATTTTAACCAATTACTTGATCCGTTTTCAACAGAGAATTACCAGACATGTGAACAGAGCCTTAGAAGCCAGTCACTTTACTATGCAAACATATGCACATAATCACTAACCAAAGAAAAAAAAAAAGTGACGATCATGTGACACCTATAAGTATTCATGTAGCTTTAAGCAGTGCTCACAAGCCAAGCTCTCAAGCCATTGCAAAACTAGACGTCTAATTAAGCAAACGTCCACAGGACTGCTTTAGGGGAACATCAGTAATCTGACATTTTAAGATTATGGGTGTACTACAAAATTTGACAGATGGTATGTGAAATAGGAAATCTTTAAGAAAAATATGATAAATAGCTAAATGGTAAATTGTGTAAGCAGCAGTGACTAGCTCAGCAGAAACAGTGGCTTTATACTGGTTGGGAAAGTTTCCCAAATCAAAGTGGTGACAAATGCAACAATTTATTCACACTCCCACTGACCTAGAAACTTGGCTTGTTACAAAAGCGGCACAAGGCAACACCCATCCAAATACAATGCACTTACTACTTCAGAGGAAAAAGGCGCAGAGAACACTATTGAAGGCTACCATACATTCACACAGGACATTTTTTATGTGATTTTCTGCAGCAAAACCTGATTTCTTGGCAGAAAAAAGCTGCATTTTTATACCTCCTCATTGCTTACTGTGGGTGAAAAAAAAGTTGTAAAAACACTGAAAGAATTGACATGCTTATTGAAAAAACAGCAGGTTTTCAATTCGGTAAGTAAAAAAAAAAAGCAAGTGTGCATGTATTTGCATAAAAGCAATGAAAAACACATGCAAAAAAAACACAGCAAAAATGCCCTGTGTGAACACTGTCAAACATTTCTAATTGCACTGCTCAGAACATCTAAGTCCACATATGTAATCTGCTCACATCTCTTAACCTCCAGGTCATCTGAGCGCAAAGAGGTTATGGATTTACCAGAAATTACAATCCCAATAATCCAGCACCCATACAACCTGCATAACCAGACTTGCCTTACTGGGATGTAGGAGTCTCTAGAATTTCGCAGATTTGAAGCAAAAGCTGCCATGGAATTTGTGGTAGAAAAGTCTACTCTGTGTCCCAGAAACCTGTCTTGTCCTGATTAGATTATACTTTGACCTAACACCCAGGCGAGAGAGGTCACAACATGCAAACATGATCCTAAGTAAAGTCACATGCACCATCATATGACCAGCGATCCCATCATCTGTTATCACTCACTGGAAAACATCAGTCTATATGTGACCACATAAAATGTGCAAGTTTCTCCATTACCTACACAACTGCTGCATTTCTGAGAGCTGGATATTGGGACACCGGGTAAGTCTCACATCACTGCGGAGATTCCGACATTGCCCTCGTGTCACTTAACAAATGAGCCACATGACTCCCTTATCTGACATCGCAGTGATTGACCTGCGGCCTGACCTTGGGGGCCAAGGGCACATCAGTCACAGATTCTGCAGGTAATCAGGTTAATATGCGGCACGGCAGGTACAACAGTAGCACCGTTACTGCATACAAAGACATTCAATCTAACTTGGTTACAGAACTCCTAAAAGCCATAGAGACTCCATTATGACATGCCATAATGTCTACTGTCACACTGTTTTATACGGTCATTGTAACGTTCTCTATGCCTCTGCATTTGGTCTACATTTGTCACATCAGACAAGGCTATTAACCACAGATATAGGGCTAAAGGAGTTATTCGGGATGTATAAAAAAAAATTGTGTCTAGGTGCCAACAGGCAGGTAGCTGACACCTACCGGTAGCTGCCTGTTGTGCCTGGCGCCGTTCACCGCCGACCGGAGTGGTCACGGACCACTCCAGTTGACGATTTTGGCGCTTCCGCTGATGTCACGGCTACAGAGAGGGAAGGGGGCGTCTCAGAGCTGACGTCATGCTGACTGACAGTCAGCTCAAAATCAAGTAGCGGGGAGCCGGCTGTCAATCAGAAGAAGATTGGCTATCCTGCCAATTCGTTAGAAAGGTCATCTTGCTGGAAGTTTTGCTCCAGGAGGGGGATTCAGGCAAAGGGGATGTCAGTCAAGCAGGAGGCAGTGCTGAATAGAGCTGGAGTGACAGAGGCTTTAGATCTACCATAGTATTTTGCAAATCAATTCAAACATATATTTCTCAGTAACGGAGGAGAGGACCAGACAAGTTAAGGTATTACTGGATATATACTTGAAAGAGCTACCTGCACAAATGAATAGAAATCCTGCTGACAGATTCCATTCAAGTCCATGCTTCCATAGTCAAAATTATCTTATGTCAAAAATAAAGCAGATTTGATTATTTGGAGCTGTTGTGCCACAGTCACTTTATTTTGCAACAGTCAAAATCATCAGTGGTAATGTTGCAAGACGTCCACTTTGTATCATGCTACTCATCACATATCTTAGCATATTTTTTTTCTTTTGTTTTCAGAAGTTCCTTTTTCAGTGAAAAAGGGTTAAACCAGCTCATCACTCATCACCATTCTCCCATTCAACTGGAGCTTTGGATTTCAGTCTTGCCTTGATCACAGAAAATTGTAACCAAATGGAAATGATGATCTGGCTCAAAACAGATGGAATAATATTTCTTTTTTGTGTGTCTTTTTAACAGTGCACAACAAGGATCAAATATACATGATCAGCGTGACCCCTGTCAACACATTTCAAATGCTATACACATTCTTAATCATGACAATGATTACTAAAAGCCAAAACCTTTAGTAAATGGGTCCTGAACATCTGTGTCTGGAGAGACATGGAGACGCGTGAAAGTTTCTCTGCAAATTAAAAAATTAAATGGATGAATTACGGTAAGTTTATTTGCTAGCGACCATGTCAGGCTGAGGTTAGTCTGACCAGAAGACTCTACAAAGGGGCTATTGAGATGTAGGAGACATCAATCCTCATCTTTATTGCTAAACTCATGACTTCTACTCTCTGTAATCTACCTTTTTTTACAACATTTGATATGTCCTGGTTACGAAGAGCTGTGTATCCCTGAGCCACCTCTACTGCTGCACCATTGTATCATATCACCAGTGACAGCTCCACAGGGCAGGGCATCCTGCACTGCAGTGCATTGTATATACAAGTTGGCAATGTGCCAAACTCACCCTCCACCATTTTATGACACTGCAGCATGAGCCCCAGGCAGCAAAAGCTATTCTAAATGAGGGTCGTAAGGACCTACAATATATAGACCAGTTCTCAGCAGTCACTTTTCAAGAGCAGGTTACATTTGTGCAAAACACGATTTCACCCATATACAAATTCCAATGAGGCGCTTCATCTCTCTATAGATCAAATATGTAACCAATACACTCTAGTAATGTTGATTTACCTTGTGCAGAACTGTACCAAGCACTGCCCATCCCCCACCAAAACACCTAAAATTACACTTCCTGTTAAAGGGATCTTGTCACCTCCAAACCACCTGCTAAGCTAGCAAAACATGTCCCTGCAGCATATTATCACTAATCTCTCACTCCTTTTGTCTCAAAAAAGCATCCTGTGAAAGTGCATAAAAACGTTTTATAACTTACTCATTAGCGATGTTAATTAGCAGGGGCTATATTCTTTAGTCCCTAGGGCGGGCCCTCTTTGTCATAAATCATGCCCTAATAGGCGTGATCTTTTATTCATATTGTATTCAGCGCTTCCCTGCTCTCCACTGCGCTGTAAAGGCTGTAATGACGCGAACAGCGTCATTTCCGGCATCGGGTGATGTCAGTACACCCACGCCGCATGCGCCATGCGGTGTTTGAAACCTGCAGAGCGGCGCGGGTGTACTGTCGTCACCCGATGCCGGAAATGACATAATTCGCGTCATTCCAGTCCAGGCAGCGCCGTGGACAGCATGGAGGCGCTGAATACAATATGAATAGAAGATCACACCTATTAGGGCGTGATCTTATGACAGAGAGGGCCCGCCCTAGGGGGCTAAAGAATATAGCCCCTGCTAATTAACATCACTAATGAGTAAGTTATAAAACGTTTTTATGCACTTTCACAGGATGCTTTGTTGAGACAAAGAGTGTGAGAGTAGTGATAGTATGCTGTAGGGACATGTTTTGCTAGCTTATCAGGCGTTTTCGAGGTGACAGAATCCCTTTAAGTGACCTGTGTTGGCTCTGTGGCATGGGTGAGGGCATACAGAGTGAGGGATATACAGGGCAAGATCCTGTAAAGCTCTGCATTACTAGGGCACCTTGCAGATGTAATAAGGCCCAGGTGTAAAAGGCTATGTTCACATATTGTGTTAAACTTCAGCTACAGCTTGGTTACATATCTGCAATGAATGAATCAAAACTGCGTCCAAAAGGGAGACGTCTGCAGTGAAAAGATGCATAAGAATGAGCATATTGCCAATTTGAGATCCGCACCACTCATTTTCGTGTGGATGTGAGTTTTAAAAACCCATTCACTTGTATTGTAGTCTGCAATCTCTTTCATGAGTAGAATAATGTCATATGCAATGCCTAAGATATCAGAAAGTGACATAAGACTCCAATACCTCCCTTAGTATTGCTGTAGAGTTTGGGACTAATGAGAACCAGTGGCATCAAATCTGACAGCTGGAGAGCAGCAGCGTCTGCCCAGGAACACCCTGGACACTTCTTCCAGAACATAGGCAGCTCAGGATATTACATGTCAGTATTTATAACCTATGAGGTGCCCAGCTGTGGACATGTATCATGTGCTGGCCATCGCCATCTTATAGGATAACCTGTAGGATACTATGCCCCCAGAAAGGTCACCCTGCAGACTTCTTCCTCACATACATAATACAGTAACGCAAATGTTTTCTTGAGAATTCAATTTTCTGGCCTAAACCAAAGCAGATGTAGAAATCCAGAGCAGTCTGGAAAGTTTACAATTTGTTGCATGGTTTCAGTTAACCATTGGAAGGCGTGTGCTGCTCAGGATGCTTATTTTATCTGCAGGCCCGTCAGAGACTCCACTGTCAAAGTGCAATGGATAGTCTATGACTAATATAAAGTGACCTCTGACCTACAGAGCTAGGAATCACATGTAATCGTTCTGTTGGACTGTGACATCGATGTGCCAGATTACACGTTACATCGCCGTCCAGATAATAGAGCAGACAATGCCAATACTTCTTAACTGCTCATACACATAATGGGGTAAGGGGAGTGGAGACAGGCGCTGCCAGATACCTCTGTAAGATGCTCGTCTCCTCTGAGAACATAGGAGAGTTGTATACCTAACCCCAATCCTCCATTACACCCAGAAATTGGCAGTCAGAAGAAAGTCAGGACCCCTCACACACTGGATGGTGGTCTGTCCTGCTGCAATCAGCATCTGCAGGCCCCATGTGTCCAATGTGTGTAGCCAGATTTAAAGGGATCCTGTCACCTCTAAAACGCTTCCTAAGCTAGCAAAACATGTCCCTGCAGCATCCCATCATTAATCTCACACTTCCTTTTGTCTCCTAAAAGCATCCTGTGAAAGTGCATAAAAAAGATTTAATACTCACTCATTAAGGATTATAATTAGCAGTGACTATATTCTTTAGTCACCAAAACGGGCTGTTTTGCAGCTCCAGGGATCCACCCTGTCTGTGTATTTGCTGTGATGTGCAGGCATTGCCCTCCCCCATCTCTATCACTCACAGAATGCAAATCATTAGTCCTGCCTTCAGTTTCAGTTTCACAGCAGCTCAGACAGAGAGGGCTGGATCCTGGAGCTGCTAAAAAACACCCCCTGGTGACTAAAGAATATGGACCCTGCTAATTATAATCACTAATGAGTATTAAAACGTCTTTATGCACTTTCACAGGATGCTTTTAGGAGACAAAAGAAGTGTGAGATTAGTGATAGGATGGTGCAGGGACATGTTTTGATGGCTTAGGAGGCGTTTTTGAGGTGACCGGATCCCTTTAAGCTCTGTAATGATACTGAGGGCAATATGCTGCCCCAACAGAAAACTCACCCATCCTACAAAGTACACCTCCCACACAGACATAAGAAAGGGAGTCGTCAACCCCAAAATTCAATTTGAACTAAGCAGAAAATCAGAGGGAACTACTAAAATACTGTATAGCCACAGTGAGACTCCATGCTGGCATTATCCAGAAATCCTCCCTATTCAGTATAAAACTCGTGGACCGGCTGCACAGTTCCACCCCTCAGTAATAATGATCGGCCAGAGTGAACAGTCTGTATAGAATCCTCATGGCCGCTTTACACGTCCAGATATAGTTGTCCAACAACGATAAAAAGTCACGTGGTTCAGCCGTTGCCGCCGATATCGTTCGTGCATTGTGTGGTGTAAATATCCAATTCGATGTAAGTACGATGCCAAAACGATATCGTTGGGGAATTGTGCAGGCTCTCCAACTGCCCGATATTGGATGGACGATCTGGCAGGATCGTGCTGTGTGACAGCCCAACGACTTGGAGCACAACTTCCCCTATTCACTCCCATGTTAAATGGTCGTTCCTGGGTCGCTCGTACAAGGGGGCGTATACATCGCAGTTGTATTGCCTGCCGATATCTCCCTATCATCCTCCTATGCGATCTTAGATTACTGCCAAAAATGTGCGCACTCCTGTGCCGTTGTATCCAATATCGGGACGTGTAAAGGGGCCATCAGTCGTATGTGCACACAGACACTGTCAGTGCACAATCATCTCTCTTTCCTGACTGTTGTGGCACAGATCCACAGATGTGAAATGAGCAAGGCAAGGTAATGGGGGCAGAACGGGCACTAGGCACATTAATTACTATATTAAATAGGGGTAATTTACAAGAAAGGCAGGGAAAACTGAATAAAGGCATGATTTATGGGTGTCAAGTCCACTCTGACTATCCACTGAGAAGTTCGGGGGTGACAGACGGTCTTCAGGGAGCAACACCTTCATGTTTTATTAGCAATTTACAAAGTTATTATTGTAGTAATGCAAATCTCTTTATGGGGATTTGCCTTCATTTGTATTAAGAGAAAAAAAAAAAAAAACTATTTTGCGGTCCTTCAGCCATATTAGAAGGTGCTGCTCTTATGTACAGATGATGGAAGTGATGGTCTTCCTCTGAGTGTCATACTGACAAGATCAAGCTCCCACTCATCCCCAGGGTTAGTGACTGCGCCATCACTGCCATCAGCTGTACTCCATTAGGCTGCCTTCACACTTGCAGATGCCTCCGCAGCGTTCTGCAAGCCTCTGCATGCAGACCGCAGCCCTATCCTTTATAATGGTCCGCACGGTGTCTGCAGATGCTTGCAGACCGCCGTGCGCTCCCATTGCCCGCCATAAGTGATCTGTGCGCATGCGGACTGCATGCGCAACTAGACTGGGAATGGCAGGGTAATTCGTTCAGTTTTTTTTTTTTCAGAATAAAGAAAATTCCCCAATTGGGCATTTTGCACATTCATAACTCTTTGTTCTCAGTAAAATTATGAAATCCCTGCCTAACAGTCCCAGCATAAAGTGGCATACAAACAGATCTTTAGATAAAGTATTTCTAAAGACGCTTTAAGATATGTAAAGAAGTGCTTTGACTAATTGAGGGGGTGATAGTTACCCCAATTAGTCGGTCCACTTAGCATGTTATCACGCCACTGTAGGTGTGATAACATGCCTTAGGCTGCTTTCACACTCAAGGCTTTTATTTTTTAAATCCATCTGAAATTGCATGGGAATGCAGGCTCATGTAGCGGCATGCGGTTGCATACGGCTCCAGCTAAGGGTGCTTTCAAATCTGCGATGGGGTGTAATTTGCAGCAGATGTCGCACATCACGGCCGACTTGCGGCACCATTCTATATGGGGCTTGTGGTCGGGTGCGGCAAGGGCGGCACTGCAAAAAAAAAAATGCTGCTAGCAGCAGTTTTCTTGCGCGGCCGCAAGTGCCGAATCTGGTGAAACCACACTTGCCACACCCGACCGCGAGTCCCATAATGAATTGGGCTTGCCAGATCAGTGCCGCTAGACACACCCACTAGGGGGCGCTCACCAAAAATGTCAATTCTTACTGAATCCCATCAAAAAATGTATGCAACTGCATGATACCACACATGTGGGAGCATCCAGTTGCATTACGTTTTAATTGTGGGGGCCACTTTACTCCGTATCCCTGCCAGATTTGAAAATCATTAGTATGAAACCAGTCTTATAAAAGCCGATGCACGGCTTTGTATCGCCCAATGGGCTTCTCGGACGCATTCCAGAAGTGCATGTCCTGAATTCCGTTAGGGTCACTGAGCATGATTGGGAGTTGTCTGCACTTCCGGTCTTGTGCGTTATAGGGGATTATTGGCTGCACACCGGCTTTGGAATGCTCACTGCACATGTTCCGGTGCCAGCCTATACAGCCAATGCACCCCCACAATGTGCTGGACCGGCAGCACACCAGGAAAGAGGTGTGCTGCCGGTCCAGCACATTGTGGGGGTGCATTGGATGAATTTAAAATCAAGAGTGCGCTTCAGAGTGAATCACACCCACCGGGGGCGCGATACCGGCAGTGATGGGGAGAATGGACCCGGAGAGAACACCCACACGTCTACCGTAGGAACACCCTCACAATGGGGAAGTGGAAGTGTATAAGGCTGCCTTCACACTTGCAGATGCATCTGCAGCGTTTTGCAGATGCATCTGCAAGTATCAGCATGCAGACGCGGCCGCGGTCTGAAAGCACTCATTCATTCCTATATGTGAACCGTCCGCAGGCGATGCCTGCTTACAGATCACACACTCCCGCCCGCACCATGGACGCGAGATGTCGCGTCCATGGTGCGGGGGGAGTGTGTGATCTGTAAGCAGGCATCCGCCTGCGGACGGTTCACATATAGGAATGAATGAGTGCTTTCAGACCGCGGCCGCGGTCTGCATGCTGATACTTGCAGATGCATCTGCAAAACGCTGCAGATGCATCTGCAAGTGTGAAGCCAGCCTAAATCACTTATTCCACGTTTATAGTTCACATTTAGGTCATACAGGGATGAATAAGGATGTAGTAGGAAGCTGCAGGGACAGATAGTGATAGGTTAGGGGCATAAAGTAGGTGACAGGTTCCCTTCAAAGGGGCAGTTCAGTTCCAGTATAATTTTCCCATTCCCTCGGGGCTGCAGGCGACCCTAATCCTAGACCGCCCCCTACAGCTGTCACCGAGCTAGTGGTGGGAAGTTACCGGCTGTAATGAGCCGCCCTGGCGCTGTGCCCGTATCCCACACTCTGGGGGCCCTGGCTGTGGCCCCGGCATCCCCGCACTCTCCGGGGGCCCTGGCTGTGGCCCCGGCATCCCGCACTCTCCGGGGGGCCTGGCTGGGCCCAGAATCCGCGGGGCCCTGGCTGTGGCCCCGGCATCCCGCACTCTCGGGGGGCCCTGGCCGGTGTCCCGCACACTCCGGGGGCTGGCTGTGCCCCGTGTGTCCCCGCACACTCGGGGGGCCTGGCTGGTGCCCGGTGTCCGCACACTCGGGGGGCCCTGGCTGGTGCCGGTGTCCCCGCACACTCCGGGGGGCCCTGGCTGGTGCCCCCGCACACTCCGGGGGCCCTGGCTGGTGCCCCCGCACACTCCGGGGGGCCCTGGCTGTGGCCCTGTATCTCCGCACTCTCCGGGGGCCCTGGCCAGTATCCCCGCACATTCCGGGGGGCCCTGGCCCCAGTATCCCTGCACACTCCGGGAGGCCCTGGCTGTGGCCCCTGTATCCCCGCACACTCCGGGGGGCCCTGGCTGTGGCTTCGGTTTCCCGCACACTCCGGGGGCCTGGCTGTGCCCCGGTGTCCCGCACACTCCGGGGGGCCCTGGCTGTGGCCCCGGTGTCCCCGCACACTCCGGGGGCCCTGGCTGTGGCCCTGTATCTCCGCACTCTCCGGGGGGCCTGGCCCCAGTATCCCGCCATTCCGGGGGGCCCTGCCCATATCCTGCACATCCGGGGGGCCCTGGCTGTGGCCCCTGTATCCCCGCACACTCCGGGGGGCCTGGCCGTGGTTCCAGTGTCTCCGCACACTCCGGTGTCCCCGGGCCGGGATCCTCCCGCTCCCCCCGGCAGTACAGAGATCTCTGATCGCTATGTGTCCGCTGTACCCAGCGCTGGATACTCACCTTGGCCCCGAGAATACGGGCGCACAGGCGTCCGGCTGTGATGAGGGACATGGCGATGGCGGCTGGAGGTCGGAGCTGTACCCGGGAAGGCGGAGGCCGTGTGTGGGCCCGGAGCAGACGGCGTGTGACAGGAACCGGCGGAGGTGAAGGCGCCTGGAAGGCCGGAGCCGGGACAAGGTTGAAAAGGAGTATGTGAGCCCCGCCCCCTGTCTAATGACGTCACCAGTGTCGGCACGCAGACGTACGGCCGCCATCTTACGAGGGGCAGGAGAATGACCTTTCCTTATTCAGCACGGCTCAGGCTGAGGGTCGTTTCTTTGGTAATGTGACACTAGGACGCATGCGCAGATGTATAATGGTGTAGGCGTATGAGCTGCCCATCGCTGCCTCGGACTTCAGCAGTTTGTCACGTCGTGCTGGGCACTGTAACGCCAAACATTAGCGAATTACAATCTGCCATGTAACAATCACACGACAGGACGCGTCAGGAGACCGGAACCACCTCCCGCTCATAGCCCGCGCTGTGCCGGCTCGCAGGCGCGTGATTCACGCCGTGTTCTGATTGGCTGTGCAGCTGCCATCTGAGGAGGAGGAGAAGGGAGGGGCTGAGGCGCCGGGTTGTCCATACTGCGCAGGCGCACTAGCTCCAGCAGTCAGCACTCTGCAGCCTGTCATGTCCAGCCGAGAGACCCCGGCTCCAAGCACAGAGACCGGGCTGCAGTCCAGAGACCCCGGCTCCAAGCACAGACCGGCTGCAGTCCAGAACCCGGCTCCATGCACAGACGCCGGGCTGCAGCCCAGAGTCCCCGGCAGCAGGCACAGACACCGGAACTGCAGAGTGCAGACCCGGCTCCAGGCACAGAGCCCACAGACAGTGTGAGCAGCACACTCTGGCAGCGGTCCCTCCCGCACTGTTACACTGAACCGAATCTCCTTCACAGCTGACGATTCGGTACAGTGTGTGACTGCAGTGGGGACAATGGGGGTGGGTGGTGACATTAGGGGCTTTGATGGCCGGGCACAGTGAGAGTGGGGGAGGGCGGCGGGCCTGAAATGTCCTGGGGGTGGCTGGCCATACTGGGAATAGGGGAGGGGTGTGATTGTAGGAGACTGGGAGGAAACGACCAGTTCTCCATTTCCATGCATAATCATACCCCTAGACGTTCCCTGCCAGCCACAAATATGTGTTATGTAGAAAACCCTGCAAAATGTTGACAGCAAGTATATTGCAAATTGTCAACATTTTGCAGCCTAGATACACATATTAATTATTGCAAAAGCCCGGACAACCCCTTTGAAACTAGTTACCAAATATGTTTCAAACGGAACAAGTGACATAAATAAACGCCATCAACCTTCAGCTGTGGGATTAGTCTGCAGGCTGATAGCAGAGGTGGAACTTCAGGCCCAGGGGCCCCAATGCAAAAGCTCCAACGGGGCCCCCAATTATTGCAATTCTTTAATAGTATTAGTCTTTTTCTATAGGCCAAAGGTACTTTTGGGGCCCCCCAGGCTGCAGGGCCCGGGTGCGATCACAACCCCTGCACCTGTGGTAGTTACGCCCCTTGCTAATAGTGTTCAGATTTCTGTGACACCTGCAGATCAAACCTGCTGTCAGCTACAAAGTCATTGTAAGGCCTTGTGTGCATGATGAAATCTGCGTCTCTTGCTGGAAAAAGGCTAAGTGTTTGTAATGCATTTGGGGGTGAAAAAAACGCTGCAAGACTTGACATGATCCAGATTACTCCTGCAGCAGAGCCCGGGGCCCTCACCGTGTGTCGTGTTTTGTCCTGTAATAGGACCCAGCTCAGTCCCTCATTCCTCTGGACAGTCCTGTAACCGACTTCCATCGATCACTCTGTATTTTGGTATTCTTCTCAGGATATCCTCTGTTTCAGGCTCCCTGCGCCTCTGCAGACTATTCAGTTCCTAGGCAGGGACAGTGTTATGGGGGACACATTGGGTAGTTGAAAGGGTCCACAGGCACGCAGGGGCCCCCTGCTTGTACTCACTAATCCACACTCTTAAGACAGGAAACTAATGAAACCTGCACACAAAGAACATGTCTGTATGATCACGCTCACCCCGCCAAAAAATCTAATACAAAAAACCTTGTCCATAAAACGTGTAAAGTACTCTGCAGTAAAAAAGTTTAAAATGCAAGTGCAGTAAAAAATATATAAATAAACAGGGTACTTGGTCCATTCGTTTTTTGCGCATAAAATGTACTTCAAGCTGCCTCACCTCTTCACGGTGTACTCAGATCGAAGCAGTGCTATCTGTTGTATTAAAAACCTGATCATGTAATGTGTATCAAGTGAACATGGTCCAAACAGGTCCAGTGTCCGATATGGACTGAGGTTGAAAGCAGCTTTTTGTGTGCAGAGCCCAGGGTGAGGGGTGGGGAACTCACATCTCTTGCAAAGCAAGAGGCAAATTTACAGAAAACTAATGAACCCTGCACACAAAGAACATGTCTGTATGAACACGCTCACGCCACCAAAAAATCTGATACAAAAAACCTTGTCCATAAAACGTGTAAACGTGCTATTTGACCAAGAAGGAGAGTGATAGGGTGCTACCCCAGATGACCTGGCCTCCACAGTCACCAGACCTGAACCCAATCGAGATGGTTTGGTGTGAGCTGGACCGCAGAGTGAAGGCAAAAGGGCCAACAAGTGCTAAGTATCTCTGGGAACTCCTTCAAGACTGTTGGAAGACCATTTCCGGTGACTACCTCTTGAAGCTCATCAAGAGGAATGCCAAGAGTGTGCAAAGCAGTAATCTAAGCAAAAGTGGCTACTTTGAAGAACCTAGAATACAAGACATATTTTCAGTTGTTTCACACTTTTGTGTTAAGTAAATAATTCCACATGTGTTAATTCATAGTCTTGATGCCTTCAGTGTGAATCTACAATTTTCATAGTCATGAAAATAAAGAAAACTCTTTGAATGAGAGGGTGTGTCCAAACCTTTGGTCTGTACTGTATATACAGTAGAAAGTATAATAAATAAAATACCTAGAATCAGCAGCATCACACATACACAGTATGCACAGTGCCAGCCCACAGTGCTTGTAATCCAAATCATTGCTCGTTAAGCAAGTTACAATTTTTCAGAAATGCAGCTCGTCTTTCAAAATGTTCACAAATAAAGTTATTCGCAAATCAAGCTACCACTGTACAGGGATTGCAATCTACTTACTTAATCGCGCTGTCCCATCTTTCACTTCCAGCATCAGGATGTCCTATCACGTGCCAGCAGCCTCAGCCACATATGCACACACAAGTGATGGGTGTGCAAATATGGTGCTCACTGCCGGTATTGGCACATTGCTCAGTACCGCCAGTGGTGCCGCAGCAGCGCACAATTGCCACCACCCGAAACTGCTGCCACACATCACCGCACATCATCGCTGCCTAAGTGTGCATGCGTATACCTGAGCATACAAAGATGGCGACGGAGTGACCCGGAGTGTACATGCACACTTACACCGCCGCCATCTTTGTAGACCACAGGGGGGAAGACAGCACACAACAAGGAGAGTGCAAAAGGGGGAAGAGGCAAAGCACAGCATGGTCTTGCTAAAATGTGACCATTCTGTGTTGATTAAATGATCAATATTTCAGCATTGATGCCAATTTATTTTCTTAACCTAAACCACATTTCGGAAGGTTTCAGCTTTCAATAGAGTAATTTATACAACCAATAGATGAATTTAACGTCAGGTTATAAGCTTTTATTTACATAACACGGATAAGCGACATAACTTCTGTCAGGGAGTGTATTATTTCACGACACATCACTCTCCCAAATATGACAATTATAAATATGGCACCAGTAGAAGTATGGAACCATAAAACATATTTCTGCATAATTGTGCAACCTTCCTAAGTACCCCAAACTTAATATTGGCCGGTGGGATGACCGCAAAGCTGTTGTGTGTCCTACCATTGGAAAGCTAAAATCATAACAAAAAATATGAGAGCATTATCTTCCACCTATGACGCTTCCAGGCAAAGTTATAACCTATAGTAGTTCTTGAATATTTCCAATTACAACCCAGGGGGTGGGAATTGCAGGACAGGGGCCTGCACACTTGCAGAATAAGAATGCCCGAACTCTGCTGGATTTTTGTATTGCTTTGAGGAGGACCCCATTACACCACTTTGCAGAGTATACCCAAGAGAACCCAGGGGCTCCACACTGCCTCCTTGTGGCCACCACCAGCATCAAGGAACCGATAACTGATTACATTTGCCTGTAAATCTGTGTGTATCCCATTTAACTTTTATTTGTATAACTGACTGTAATATTTGTAATATCTTTATAATACCTGTAGAAAAATATAAAAATCTAGTGTGCCTCTATGGCGATTAAATATATAAAATTTAATCTTGGGTTGCTCTTTTATCTCGATCATGAATTCCCACATCCGTGTGCTCATTTAACATTAAACGCTACCTGGGTTAGTTTGTGACCCAATATAAGCCTGTTCATGGACCAGAGTTATATCAAACAAGAAACTGGTGACAGCAACTGGTGCTTGTGTTATTCAAGGCCTCTGTTAGTGACGGGGTGGCAGTAATTATATGTGCTTCTGGCCTGGGACTTGAAGGCATATATCACACTCACTGAGGGGCGCCTTGATAAACCAGCGCTGACAGGGCACCTGTGGTCCTTCTTTTATCCTCAGGCAATTCCCTGACTGGCTTGAGCATAGAGGAGGCGCTATAGAGCTGCCAGGTTTGGTGGCAAATTCGTCACGCTTATGATTATTAACTTTTAATTTGATAGTAAACCGATCATGAATGGACCCTGCAGGAAACTTTCCTTCTTCTATTATATGGCTATTACAAGAATTTTAACCTCTTCACACCCAGCATTCCTTTTCTTTTGTTTTTGCCTCATTTTCTTCTAAGAGCCATAACTTTTTTATTTTCCATCCACATAGCCATATGAAAGCTTGTTTTTTGCAGGACGAGTTGTAATTTTGAATGAAACAATTCATTTCAACACATAGTGTAGTGAAAACACAAAAGAAGTGTAGAGATTACAAAAAAAAGTGCAATTCCACAAACGTTTTTTTTATTTATTATGGTAACTACATGGTAAAAATGACCTCACAAGATGATTACTCGGGTCAGTATGAGTATGCAGATGTCAAACATGTATAGTTGTTTTTTTTATTGAAGAGGTGAAAAAAAAATGCTGAAATTCGTTTAAAAAAAACAAACAAACAGCAACTTTGCTCTTCTACTTGCCATGTACTGCAACCCGTAACGTTTTCATTTTTTGGGATCTGGCGGCCAAATGATAGCTTACTTTTTGTATACATATGTGTGTTTGCTATGTGTGTACATGTGTGTGTATATGATTGTCGTATACATGGGTGTGTGGCTATGTGTGTATATACTTATTGCTGTGTGTTTGGTGTATAAATGCTTGTGTGCTATATGTGTATGTATGCATATATATCTATGTGCTCTGTATATATGCATGTGTGCTCAGTGAATACATGTGTGTGTAACATGCAACATTTTTGTCACATATGGTACCTTTACACGCCGCGACGGCAGGCTGGATACATCGCGCTACTTCACGTGCACGAGCACGCTCAAACGGCTACAAACGGTGAACGCATCTCCTTTACACGCCGCGACAAGGTGCGCTACGCCACGCTACATCTGTAGCTAGCTACATCGCCGGGTGTCTCAAGTAGCCAGCTGTAGCTCATGTACACACCGCTACAACCAGCTACTATGGGAGGACCTGGTGCAGCAGGGACAGCACATAGGCGTGCTCCAATTGTGGATTACAAGACTTCCGTACGCTGATAGGACGAAGCAATAACATCCTGATTGGGCAGGCAACGCAGGAAGCTGAGTAATACATGACGCTCGAGCGATTGTGTAGTGTGACTCGTCAGCTCCTTAAATATGCCGCCCTATGCAGCGACTACCAATCGTCATGCAGCAGCTTCCACCAATGATCGCACATGGGGCGCGGTAACATGGAGCCGAGGTCACGCCTTAGCTACATTGCAGCTATAGCCCCGGGTGTCCAGAGTTCCCTTCCGTTGCCTCTTTACACGCCGATACAGCTCGCTACCATCGGCGATGTTGCCTTAAGTTTATGAGCAGAGACCATAAACAGATGTATCTGTCGCCGGCTGTAGCGTCGCCTCTTCAGACGCCGCTACTACAGGCGATATGGACGCTACAAGCTACAATTGTAGCTTGTAGCGCGATGTATCCAGCCTGCCGTCGCGGCGTGTAAAGGTACCAATACTGTGTACATGTAGCGTCTACATTTATAAATGCCGGCAGCGCAGGCAAGAGTTCATAGGTGAGTGGATTGTTTACAGTAGAACAGAAACCCTTGTTCTCTGCAGCAGATTGCCCAACGCAAACTGCAGATGTGCTAATGATAACGTGATAGTGTATGGGGACAGATTGATCTGTGATTGTATTGCACTCACCAGTCTTCCTCATTCTGACTCATTCAGACTGTGGGTTTTTTCTGTGTTTTGAGCTGCATTTTTGTTGAATTCTGCAGAAAAACTGGATCCGTTTTTTTTGAATGGTTAAAAAAAAAGATCCATTTTTTTATTCGTTTTTGACTGCTGCGTTTTTTCCCCATTTTGAAGGGCTCCTATGGGAAAAATGTAGGAGAAAAATGGCACAGAAACTGACATGCACTTTTCTAAAATGGAGCTCTTCTGAAGTGAAAAAATCAGATCACTTTAAAAGAGTAGAGTCTGAAAGACAAAGATGAAAACCCATAGACTTTGCTGGGGTGTCATGTGAGTGATCCGTTTTCTGCAGTGCACTTCAAACAACGGATCAAAGAACAAACAGTCTGAATTTAACCTTAAGGCTAAATGCAGACTGTGCATTTTTTTTCTCCTAAGTTTTGCTGCGTTTTTACCTGCAAAACAGGAGCTGTCAAAAAATACACACCCAAAAAAAGCATCTGTTTTTGGATCCCTTTTTGACTGCTGAGTTTTTTCCCCATTTTGAAGGGCTCCTATGTGAAAAACGCTGGAGAGAAACGCGGCACAAATTGACATGTCATTTTCCAAAACGGAGTTCTAAAGTGAAAAAACAGAGCACTTTAGAAGAGCACAGTCTGAATGGCAAAAATGAAAACCCATAGACTCTGCTGGGGTGTCATGTGAGTGATCCGTTTTCTGCAGTGCACTTCAAACAACGGATCATAGTAACATAGTTTTTAAAGCGAACCTGTCACCCCCCCCGGGCATCAAAAGCTCTAATAGCCACCTTCTGCAGCACTAAGGCTGCATTCAGGGAAGGTGACTATAGCCTTTTGATGCCCTTTGTAGTCTGAAATATGAAGTTAGGTAAATGCTTACTCTTAGAAAGACCAGAGACCGGGAGGCGGGGTTTCACGCTGCTCCGGCCCGCCCCCTCTTGTCAGTCATGGTGCTCGGCTGCTGCTGCCTCCCATGACTGTGTAAAATGAACGCGCGTCTCCGTTCTCATGCACGGAGCCGCGCATGCGCTGTGCACCCGGTGTCCAGGAAGTCATCGACACCGGGCACACAGCGCATGCGCGGCTCCGTGCATGAGAACGGAGACGCGCGTTCATTTCACACAGTGAGGGGAGGCAGCAGCAGGCGAGCACCATGACTGACAAGAGGGGGCGGGCTGGAGCAGCGTGAAACCCCGCCTCCCGGTCTCTGGTCTTTCTAAGAGTAAGCATTTACCTAACTTCATATTTCAGACTACAAAGGGCATCAAAAGGCTATAGTCACCTTCCCTGAATGCAGCCTTAGTGCTGCAGAAGGTGGCTATTAGAGCTTTTGATGCCCGGGGGGGGTGACAGGTTCGCTTTAAGGTTGAAGGAAGACTTTAAGTCCATCTAGTTCAACCCATAGCCTAACATGTTGATCCAGAGGAAGGCAAAAAAAAAACCATGTGGCAACACTAAGCTCCACATTGGGGAAAAAAATTCCTTCCTGACTCCAGATACGGCAATCAGACTAATTCCCTGGATCAACGCCCTATCAAAGAATCTAGTATGTATAACTGATAATATTATAGTTTTCAAGAAAGGCATCCAGGCCCTTCTTAAATGTTAGTAGTGACTCACTCATTACAACATCATGTGGCAGAGAGTTCCATAGTCTCACTGCTCTTACAGTAAAGAATCCGCGTCTGTGATTATGATTAAACCTTCTTCCCTCCAGACGTAGAGGATGCCCCCTTGTCCCAGTCTCAGGCCTAAGAGTAAAGAGATCATTAGAAAGGTCTCTGTACTGCCCCCTCATATATTTATACATTATTATAAGATCACCCTAAGCCTTCGTTTTTCCAAGCTAAATAGTAACATAGTAACATAGTAACATAGTTTTTAAGGTTGAAGGAAGACTTTAAGTCCATCTAGTTCAACCCATAGCCTAACATGTTGATCCAGAGGAAGGCAAAAAAAACCCCATGTGGCAACACTAATCTCCACATTGGGGGAAAAAATTCCTTCCTGACTCCAGATACGGCAATCAGACTAATTCCCTGGATCAACGCCCTATCAAAGAATCTAGTATGTATAACTGGTAATATTATAGTTTTCAAGAAAGGCATCCAGGCCCCTCTTAAATGTTAGTAGTGACTCACTCATTACAACATCATGTGGCAGAGAGTTCCATAGTCTCACTGCTCTTACAGTAAAGAATCCGCGTCTGTGATTATGATTAAACCTTCTTCCCTCCAGACGTAGAGGATGCCCCCTTGTCCCAGTCTCAGGCCTAAGAGTAAAGAGATCATTAGAAAGGTCTCTGTACTGCCCCCTCATATATTTGTACATTATTATAAGATCACCCCTAAGCCTTCGTTTTTCCAAGCTAAATAACCCCAAGTTTAATAACCTGTCTTGGTATTGCAGACCCCTTAGTCCTCTAATAACTTTTGTCGCTCTTCTCTGGACCCGCTCTAGTTCAGCTATGTCTTTCTTATACACCGGAGACCAGAATTGTACACAGTATTCTAAGTGTGGTCGCACTAGTGACTTGTATAGAGGTAAAATTATGTTCTCCTCATGAGCATCTATGCCTCTTTTAATACATCCCATTATTTTATTTGCCTTTGCAGCAGCTGCCTGACACTGGCCACTAAATGTGAGTTTGTCATCTACCCATACACCCAGGTCTTTTTCAGTGATAGTTTTGCCCAGTGTTTTATAATGAAGCACATAATTATACCCTTTGTTTCCTCTGCCCAAGTGCATGACTTTACATTTATCCCCATTAAAGCGCATTTGCCATTTAGCAGCCCAAGCTTCTAGTTTACATAAATCCTCCTGTAATATAAAATTGTCCTCCTCTGTATTGATTACCCTGCAGAGTTTAGTGTCATCTGCAAATATTGAGATTCTACTCTGTATGCCCAAGGTCATTAATAAATATATTAAATAGAAGCGGGCCCAACACTGACCCCTGTGGTACCCCACTGTTAACTGTGACCCATTCTGAGTGTGTTCCATTAATAACCACCCTTTGTTTCCTATCACTAAGCCAGTTCTTAACCCACTTACACATATTTTCCCCTATCCCCATTGCCCTCATTTTATGTATCAACCTTTTGTGTGGCACCGTATCAAAAGCTTTTGAAAAGTCCATATACACCACATCCACTGCATTTCCTTGGTCCAGTCCAGAACTTACTTCTTCATAGAAGCTTATTAGATTAGTTTGACAGGAACGGTCCCTCGTAAAACCATGTTGATAATGGGTCATGAGGTTATTTTTGTTCAGATACTCCAGTATAGCATCTCTTAGAAAACCCTCTAGGATTTTACCCACAGTAGAGGTTAAGCTTACTGGCCTATAATTTCCAAGTTCAGTTTTTGTCCCCTTTTTGAATATTGGCACCACATTTGCTATACGCCAGTCCTGTGGTACAGACCCTGATATTATGGAATCTTTAAATATTAAAAATAATGGTCTATCTATGACAGTACTTAATTCCTGCAGCACTCTGGGGTGTATCCCATCTGGGCCCGGGGATTTGTTAATTTTAGTGATTTTTAGACGATGCCGTACTTCCTCTTGGGTTAAGCAGGTGACGTTTAATTGAGAATTTTTGTTATCACTGATCATATTGTCTGTCATGGGATTTTCTTGTGTAAATACTGTTGAAAAAAAGTCATTTAGCATATTTGCTTTTTCCTCATCCTCATCCACCATTTCACCCAGACTATTTTTAAAGGGGCCAACACCATAATTTTTTAGTTTCTTACTATTTATGTAGTTAAAAAATATTTTGGGATTCTTTTTACTTTCTCTGGCAATGAGTCTCTCTGTCTCAATCTTTGCTGCCTTGATTTGCTTTTTACAAATGTTATTTAATTTTCTGTATTTATTTAATGCTTCATCACTACCTACTTGCTTTAATTCCCTAAATGCTTTCTTTTTGTCACATATTGCACTTCTTACCGCTTTATTTAGCCATAGTGGTTTCCTCCTATTTCTAGCATGCTTATTCCCATAGGGTATATATTGTGCACAGGTCCTATTCAGGATGCTAATAAACATCTCCCATTTGTGTTGTGTACTTTTATGTCTCAGGACATCGTCCCAGTTTATTGCACTAAGATCATCTCTCAACCGTTGGAAATTTGCCTTCCTGAAGTTTAGTGTCCTTGTGGCCCCTCTACTACACGTCTTAGTAAAGGATACTTGAAAGCTTATTAAGTTATGATCACTATTACCCAAGTGACCTCCAACCCGTATATTTGATATGCGGTCTGGCCTGTTGGTTAATATTAGGTCCAGCAGTGCCCCCCTTCTTGTTGGGTCCTGAACCAGTTGTGAAAGGTAATTGTCTCTTATAGTTTTCAAAAACCTATTACCTTTGCTAGAACTGCAGGTTTCTGATCCCCAATGTATTTCAGGGTAGTTGAAGTCCCCCATAATAATGACTTCTCCCTGAGTCGCTGCTTCATCTATTTGCTTTATGAGGATATTCTCCTCCACTTCCATTATTGTTGGGGACTTATAACAAACCCCTATCAGTAATTTATTATTTTTTCCCCCTCCCCTTATCTCCACCCACAGAGACTCTACATTTCCATTAGATTCACCTATATTATCACGCAGGATGGGTTTTAAGGATGATTTTACGTATAAACATACACCTCCTCCTCGCCTATTTGTACGGTCATTTCTGAACAGACAATAGCCCTGTAAATTAACAGCCCAGTCATGACTCTCGTCCAGCCAAGTCTCCGAAATCCCCACCATGTCATAATTATTTTCCAACAAAATCAATTCTAATTCCTCCATTTTGTTGGTGAGGCTTCTGGCATTAGTGAACATGCACTTTATACATCTCTCTTTACCTCTATTCCTTCCTACTAGATTGACTGTTCTAACCCCACCCCCCATGCCACCCCCACTTTTATTACTTGTGCCCAGGTTACTGTTTACACTATCTTCCCCTCCTATACAATGAATACCCTCCCCCCCAATCCCTAGTTTAAACACTCCTCCAACCTTCTAGCCATTTTCTCCCCCAGCACAGCTGCACCCTCCCCATTGAGGTGCAGCCCGTCCCTAGCATAGAACCTGTAGCCAACAGAGAAGTCGGCCCAGTTCTCCAGGAACCCAAACCCCTCCTTCCTACACCAATTCCTGAGCCACTTATTTATCTCCCTAATCTCCCGTTGCCTCTCTGGTGTGGCACGTGGTACAGGCAGTATTTCAGAGAATACTACCTTGGAGGTCCTTGCCTTAAGCTTGCAGCCTAATTCCCTGAAATCATCTTTAAGGACCTTCCACCTACCTCTAACTTTGTCATTTGTGCCAATGTGCACCATGACCGCTGGGTCCTCACCAGCCCTCCCAGTAATCTGTCAACCCGACCAGCGATGTGCCGGACCCGAGCGCCAGGTAGGCAGCACACTGTTCGACGATCCCTGTCTTTGTGACAGATTGCCCTATCTATTCCCCTAATAATTGAGTCCCCCACTACCAGCACCTGTCTGGCCTGCCCTACTCTCCTGTTTTCCCCCTTACTGGAGCAGACACTCCTCTGGCTTTCAGAGGTCATGCCCTGCTGCAGCAGTGCTGTACCTGAACTCACACCCCCCTCATCTGCCAACATAGCAAATTTATTGGGGTGTGCCAGATCAGGGCTAGCCTCCCTGACACCCTTCCCTCTACCCCGCCTTCTAACTGTCACCCAGCTAGCTACCTCATGGTCCTGAGGCTCCATAGTACCATCCTCCCCCACATCTATCCCATTGAGCAGCTGTTCAGTGAGCAGCAGACTCCTTTCCATATTGTCTATGGATCTCAGCGTTGTCAGTCGTTCATTTAGATCCAGTATCTGGGCTTCCAAATGCACAACGTACTCACATCTCACACAGCAGTATGCACCCTCGGCCGGCTGGTCAAGGAATGCATACATGTGGCAAGATGTACACTGGATGGCATTGCCAATCATGGAGCTCATTTCCTAATGGGGATTGCACCAGACAGAAATGATAAGTAAAAAGAAATGCAAAGTATTAATAAAATACAATCAGTAATTCAGTAAGTCCTCCCTTCCAAACTCCCTGAATCCAAAGTCACTAAATCACAAGTCACACACTTACTTCTGTCGCACTTGCTCTGTCACACAAAGCTCGCGGTCACACTCGCTAGAGAATCAGATATAAAGAGGTTTTTTTTTTTCTTTTTTTCCCTTAGCAGCAAATCAGCCTGTATCTCAGTGCACCCCAAGTTTAATAATCTGTCTTGGTATTGCAGACCCCTCAGTCCTCTAATAACTTTTGTCGCTCTTCTCTGGATCAAATAATGGATCAAAAAACACACACAGTCTGAATGTAGTCTTAGGTTACATTCACACACGTTTTTGCTGCTTTTTGTGAGGATCTGTTTCTGGCAGTGAAATGTAGTGACTTTGGACATTCCAGCAAAGTCAATGCATTTCAAAATGTGACAATCAGACACAACGCTTTGTGAGGATGCGTTTTTTGGGCTCAAAACGGATCTTTATAAAAAAAAAATAAGCATGTCAATTTGTGCCGCGTTTTTCTAATTCACTTTTCCCATAGTGAACCATTGCAAATGGAGAAAAAAATGCAGCACCTAAATAAACGCAGCAAAAACTGATCAAAAATGCACAGTGTGAATAGGTGATCCTCAAAAACCTCAGCAAAAACGCTGTGTGTGAATGAGGAATTAGAGCTTTATCAAGAAGCCATATATCAACACAATCTAGAAATGCTGCCGTCTTCTCTGGGCCAAATCTTATTTAAAATGAACTGAGACAAAATAGAAAACTGTTATTTGTTAATACCGTATATACTCGTGTATAAGCTGACCCGTATATAAGCTGACCCCCCTACTTTTGCCCCCAAAACCTGGGAAAACCTATTGACTCGTGTATAAGCCGAGGGTGGACCCCAGCACAGGTATACAGCACCCAGCAGTGTGGTATACAGGCCCCCCAATGGTAGTATACAGCAGCCTCCCCAGTGGCATATACAGGCCCCAGTAGTATATACAGCAACCCCAGTGGTATACAGCAACCTCCCCAGTGGTATATACAGACCCCACCAGTATATACAGCAGCCCCAGTGGTATACAGGCCCCAGCAGTATATACAGCAGCCCTGAGGGTATACAACAGCCCCCAGGGGTTATACAGCACCCCCAGGGGTAGACAGCACCCCCCAGGGGTTATACAGCAGCCCCCAGGGGGTATACAGCGGCCCCCAGGGGTTATACAGCGGCCCCCAGGGGGTACACAGCGGCCCCCAGGGGGTACCCAGCAGCCCCCTGGGGGTATCCAGCAGCCCCCAAATGCTTGCACTCACCCCCCCTCCTTGTAAGGGCCCCCCTGCTGCTTATCTTACCATCCTGGTCTTCTGCTCAGCGCCGCTCCTCGGTGCTCCGTTCTTCATGCTCCGTCCTCGCTGGCTGCATCCGGGATCTCCGGCCGTCGCACGATGACGTCATATGCCTGCGACGGCCGGGGATCCCGGATGTAGCTGGACGGGAGGATGAAGAATGGAGCACCGAGGAGCGGCGCTGAGCAGAAGACCGGGATGGTAAGATAAGCAGCGGGGGGGGGGGCCCTTACAAGGGGAGCGAGTGCCAGCATTTGGGGGCCATTTATTTAGTTATGCACTGCTTCCCCCTGTCGCTGATTGACAGGGGGAGGCAGTGCATATATAATGAGCGGCCCCACGTGACGGGGCCGCTCATACAGCAGCCTCCTCCAGCCTCCACAGCCCCCACCAACCGTAGTGACTCGTGTATAAGCCGAGGGGGAGACTTTTCAGTCAAAATTTTGGGCTGAAAAACTCGGCTTATACACGAGTATATACGGTATTTTAGATTTTTTTTTCAAACTTTCATATATCCTTCAGTAATATCCCCCTACTAAGCACCTTAATTGGGTCCCACACTACATCCATGAGGGCCGAGCCCATGTTTGTATTAGGGTACGGACACACAGGCGTGAAACGCTGACGACTGCAATGCAAGTAAAAATCGCATTGCAGTCAGACCAATGTTATTCAATTTCCTAGAGCACATTTCCAAGTGTCCGACGTTTTTTTCTCATCCGACTCACGGATGACGAATCAGTCGCAACATGCTGCGATAGTATGCGAGTCACTGACGAGATTCGCCAATGCAAGTCTATGGGTCCGACAAAAATCAAGGATCACACTCGGACCGCACACGGACCATCCGACTCGGATCCGATTTTTAATTGATACATTATCATTCTGTAGCTCAGACACCTGTAAAAAATGTTCCTATAAATGATTATATAGTAAATAGTTGCTGGTAAAAAAAAAATGGATTGAACTCAGATGTAATGTGAGAAAAATGTCAGGCAGTCGCATAGCAGTTGGATGCAAAACGGACCAAAAATCGGACAGTCGTCCAGCTCTCGGATACGTCAATTGGACCGTCTTTCCACTCACCAGTGTGTTTCTACCCTTAAAGTATTCTTGTAGGCATTTCACAGTATTCTCCTCCAAAAGATTAAGCCAATTTGGATTAAGACACCAGAGCATCCCCCTTCTGATAGTAAGCTTGACAGTGTGTAGTCCAGACCTTTGTCCAGTAATCAGTGGTGTAACTACAATCTCAAGGGCCCTGATGCAAAAGCTCCAATAGGGCCCCAAATTATTGCAAATATTTAATAGGATTAGTCTTTTTCTATTGGCCAAAGGTTCTCTTGGGGCTCCTAGGCTCCAGGGCTCGGGTGTGATTGCAATCCCTGCACCTGTTGTAGTTATGCCCCTGCCGGTAGTAAAGAAGACCCAGCAGCTAGAATCCTACATCAGACCAGAATAGGACAACATTCCTCTTCTAAGGCTGAAGGCACACTGTCGTGTATCAAATCCGGAGTGTGTTTCATGCACGACAGTGATGAGAGTGAAATGCATATTTTTGGTGTGAGTGTGGTGATGGTGTGCCTGGCTGTATGGATGTGAGTGTGCTGCGAGTATGAGGTGTGGCTGTGTGTGTGTGTGTGTGTGAGTGTGATGCTGTCCATGGTCCTGAAGCAAACTTCAGGTTGTGACAGCTTTTTCCGGTGATTATAAACTCAGTGGCTGTCATTCATTCATGCTATTAACTCCTCAACTGCCAGGGGTGGGATATCACCATGTGTACACAGAGTGTACACCTCTGTGTACACATGATGGCAACACACAACAGCATATTAACCCTTCATACACCAGCTTTTATTAGCCGCATCTGCAGGCTCTGTGCTGACATGCAGCGCAGAGCTTGCAGAGGGGGTTAAAATGATGATTAAGCCCTAGAACTTAAATCTTTTATTACCACTTGAGTTTTTAACTATGATGTGTCAGTGCTGACACATTATCGATAACTGTACCGGCAAACCGGCACATTCAAACTTGGCGACTTTGACAGTCGCCAAGTTTGAAGCGATTTTGACAGCACACTCGTGCGACTATCGCACAGTGTGCTGTATGGGTGCGAGATTGACTCGCACCCATATACTTTTAATGGGCACTCGCGCGAGGAAATCACGTGCAGTTGCAGCATACTGTGATTGCACTCGCATTTCCATCGTGATGCGAGTGTAATGTGTGAAAATCGCTTTGATGCGACCTGTATCATTTAAAGATACAGGTCCGAGTGCAATGCAATTTTTTCACGCATTACACTCGCGCGATCTTACGCCAGTGTGTTTCCAGCCTAAAACTCCAGCAATTGGTCTCCTCACATCCAAGACGTTTTAAGACTATTCTAAAAAGAAGTGGGGATGTGACACAATGGTAGACATACAAATTTCACATTGTCAGCTCACCTGTAATATCACTTCCGTCCTCCTCCTACCTCAGCTCGGATTGTAGCTGCTGTCATGCAATCAGAAAAGAGATAAGTCATCCAGTGAGTGGAGACATTTGGAAGTTGAATAAAATTTTACATTTTATTGGAAAAAATATTTCTGTAAAATAATGTGATGTGAATGCATTCTGTCGTCAGACCAATCCATGATGGTTATAGGACAAATAAAGTGTGACGCTTTTGGCTAGGTTATAGTCTTAATCATGGACCATGACTAATGCTATAACCTAGCAGAAACGTGTTGCACTTTATTTGTCCTTAAAATGTTTTCAATGACCTTTTCCTTTTATTTTTATTAAGTGATTAGAGCTCTGCACTTATTAGTAGTGACTGAAAGGTATTGGAGCATTTTCCTGGTTTAGCTGCAAAATGTAAGACTTTACCACATTGTGCAACTTTATACCTTTCATTTCCTCCCACAACCGCCTTACAATGCAACAGTCCTGTCTTCGCAACACCCAAATCTGCCTATTCCACATTCCTGACTGCTATGTATACATGATCTGCCTTGCTGGCCAATCAGTAGTGTTGGCTACACACAAAGGATAAGCTGTTTGCTATAATATTACCAATAGACACCGTATCAAGATTGTGTTTACAGGAGCTGCTAATGACGCAGCAGAAAAATATGTAGGTACGTATGCTCAGCTGCTGTGTTTTCCTTACTGTTTGCTGTCCCTAAGGCTGGTTTCACATTGTGTTTTTTGGGCATCCATGGCTGTCCGTTGTAAAACTGACAGCCACGGATCTGATTTGGCCCCCATGTATCCCTATGAGCACGGATTGGTGCTCTATTGCCATCCGATTTGACACTGATCCGATTTGTTCCGAATTTTGCTGTACCCAGAATCTGATACTGCTCCGATTATGGGCACAGCGGACCAAATCGGACAGAATCGGATCTGACCCGGTCCACGGCAATTAACATGGGGGCCTATGGAGCACGGGTCCGGGAAAACATCGGATCGTTTCCCGGACCCGATTTTAGTGTACTGAGCATGCTCAGTACACTAAAACTGCTCTTTTCCTGTGTAATTTCACTTCCCCAATGTAAATACATACATTGCAGAAGTAAAATTAACTAAAGCAAGTGTTAAAAAAAAAAAAAAAATATATATATATATCCTCACCTCTCTGGCATGTCCTTCAATGCACGCCATCTAGTTCCGAGGGCTTAAGGACCTGGCAGTGACCGGTCATGTGACCGATCAGCCTATCGGGTAGCCCCGCCAGGTCTTTAAACCCTCGGAACTAGATGGCGCGCATTGTGGGACATGCAGGAGAGGTGAGGATATATTTTTCTATTTTTAACACTTGCTTTAGTTGATTGCACTTCCGCATTGCATTACGGAAGTGAAAGTGCCCCGCTTGCCTTCTCCCAGCTCTTTCTGTGTCCGGATCCGTGAAAATCACGCACCTGGACACAGAAATGGCATCTGGAGGCCACATCCTGTCCATGGGGCCCTGCAAAAAATACGATCTCCATGGACAGAAAAATATTGCAGTGTGAAACCAGCCTAATGGCCACTTTACACGTCCCGAAATTGTCGTCCAACTTCGATAAAAAGTCACGTGGTTCGTGCGTTGGCCCCGATATCGTTAGTGCGTTGTATGGTGTAAATGTGCAATTCGATGCAAGAACGATGCCAAAATGATATCGGGGAAGAGTTGTGCAGGCTCTCCAACTGCCCGATATTGGATGGACGATCTGGCAGGATCGTGCTGTGTGACAGCCAACACCGACTTGAAGCACAACTTCCCCTATCCTCCCCCATGTTAAATGGTCGTTCCTGGGTCGCTCGTACAAGGGGGCGTATACATCGTAGTTGTGTTGCCTGCCGATATCGCCCTGTGTAACAGCTCCTATGCGATCTTGGATTTCAGCCAAAAAAGTGCACGCTCCCGTGCCGTTGTATACAATATCGAAACGATGTTGGGACGTGTAAAGTGATCCGGAGACACTGTGTGTTGGACGCAGTGCTTCCACACCTGAGAGAAGCTGAGGGTGAACGTAGCCTCCCTGTGTCCACAATCTGTGTTCGGTGCAGGGCGGCTTTTCCCTGCATTCACCCTCTGGAGATCGCATACGACTTCACAGCAATAAATTAACAGGCGGCTCAGATGTGGAAACGTGGTAACCAGCACCGCAGGTGAGATAACGCTGCAGATGGGAGAAACAGTGGGCATGAGATTACACGAAATCCCATCCACTATGCTGGTACTGTACAACGCAGCGTTATGGACTCTGTGTAAGCACGCTGCACCCATAACACTGCAAACACTGATCTTGGAAACACAGCTCTATATCTATAAAGGTTGGGCAGGCTATGAGTATGTTCATATGTCCACAATCCGCAGTTTAATTATAATAATGTTCTACCTAGTAAAATGGACAATGAAAACATTTCTTAAAGATCTCTCTTCCACTTGTTTAAGTGGAAATCCACAGTGTGAAAAGACCAATGCTGTACATTTTTACAGAGGGTTTCACTATTTATCACTACCATGAAAAATCCTGTGTAGAGACATTGGATACCAGTTGGGGCAATGCATGGTTACTAGACATAATCCTTTCTGTCATGGGAGGGTATATAAAGTGATATTAAAGCATGGATAAGCTGTAAGGCTTTGTTCAGACAAGTATATCTCCTCTCTCTCCACGTGTGCAACACTGCGCACTGACAGCGCACTAACCAATGTAAGTTTATATGCGGGTTTGCATTAGTGTTTTTTGTTTTTTCCACACACAACTAAGAAAAAATTTGCAATATTCTCTAATTAATAATAATTATTGTTATGGATTCTGAAAAATGCATTACATACTGGTGGTAAACAGTATTTGACCTATTTTTACACGCTCATTGACTTATAATTTGCAAGACTGATCCAGAATTCAGATAAAAGTGGTGCATGATGCAATTTTTTACATGTAGAATTAGTCCGTGTACAAAAACATTCATGTAAACTTGCATTTTGACTTGCATTAGTCAGTGTGCTGTCTGCATACTACCTGTTTTGCCTATGGACAGCACATGGATCTGTAATAGTCTAGTCTGAACAAGCCCTTAGGTAATATTTGTCTGTAGCCAGTGAGAACAAACTGCTATACAACACTATACTTTTTATCCCCTTCACAGACAGTTTTTCACTGTAGTAAAAGAAGACATTTTTTGCCTTTTAGATACGGAAATTACCACTGAACAAGCAGTTCATTAGCAATAATTTGTAGCCTGTCACAGTCTTTATCCTGCGGCTCAGACACTTCACAAATAGGATCAGATGTGTATAGTCAGGCCAGGGTCATGCAAGCTTATGCCTCATGCGAATGCAATGTGAGAAATTCTGGTAGTGCACTTGGCCCTATGTAAGACAATGAGGCAACTCAGATCTGCTGTCCTAATCCTCCCGCGGCGGAGGTGTTGGCCTACTCCTGGTCAACAGCTGCTCCTTCACCCCAATTACACCACCCCCTCTACCTTCCTCCCCTCCCTCGAGGCGCACTCCGTGCATATCTTCTCCCCCTGCAACCTCCAACTGGCTGTCGTTTACCGCCATCCAGGATCCTCGTCCACCTTCTTCGACCACTTCACAACCTGGCTTCTCCACCTCCTCTCCTCCGACATGCCCACCATCATCATGAGAGACTTCAACATCCCCATTGATAAACCCCACGCTGATGCCTCAAGACTCCTCTCTCTAACCTCCTCCTTCGGCCTCTCCCAATGGTCCTCCTCAGCCACACACAATAACGGTCACGCACTAGACCTCGTCTTCACTCGCCTTTGTCCCTCAGCGACCTCGCAAACTCAACCCCCCTCCTATCCAACCACAACATGCTGACCTTCTCTGCCCTCTCCCCTTGCCATGCCTCTCCCCTCTCCGGAAACTCCTCCTCCCCAAAGAAACCTCAAGCTCATTAACTTCCACTCACTCGCCAAGTCCCTCCTCCCTCTCTCTGACTTAGCCCCCTCTCATGACACTGACGCTGCCGCCACCCTCTACAACACCACTCTGGCCACAGCCCTCGACCAGGCTGCCCCTCTCTCATACAACAAAACCCGTGCACACAGACAACCCTGGCTCACCGCCAGCACCAAAAAACTTCGACGGACGTCCAGGTAGCTGAACGGAGATGGAAGAAATCCAACTCCGCAACGCACCTCGCTTTGTACAAACAGTCCCTCATCGACTTCAAGACAGCACTGATCACTGCAAAACAAGCTTTCTTCTCGTCTCTCATTAGCTCCCTCTCCCACAATCCCAAGCAACTTTTCATAACCTTTAACGCCCTACTCCGTCCCCCCGCACCTCCTCCCTCTCCCTTCATCACTGCTGACGACTTTGCCAGCTTCTTTAAACAGAAGATTGACAAGATCAGAGAAAGCTTCAATTCCCAATCCACTCAGCCCTCCCTCTCTATCACCCAACCCCCCTCGACCAAAATTAACTTCCCCTCCATGACTGAAGTGCATCTCTCCTCCCTTCTAGCACGATCACACGTCACCACTTGTGCCCTCGACCCTCTCCTCTCCCATCTCATCCCTAATCTCACCACTGTCCTTATCCCCGCCCTAACCCATCTCTTCAACATATCACTTACCACCGGCGTCTTCCCCTCATTCTTCAAACATGCCCTCATCACACCCATCCTCAAAAAATGCTCCCTCGACCCCGCAACAGTCTCCAATTATTGTCCCATATCTCTCCTCCCCTTTGCCTCAAAACTGCTTGAGCAACATGTCTACTCCGAACTGTCCTCCCATCTCTCTTCATGCTCCCTCTTTGACCGCCTGCAATTCGGTTTCCGAGCCCACCACTCCACCGAAACAGCCCTAACCAAAGTCACCAATGACCTACTGACCGCCAAGAGCAAGCGACACTACTCCATCCTTCTCCCCCTTGACCTCTCTGCTGCCTTCGACACAGTCGACCACTCCCTCCTGCTTCAAATTCTAGAATCCCTTGGCATCACTGACCTAGCCCTCTTCTGGATATCCTCGTACCTAATAGACCGGACCTTCAGCGTCAACCACTCCCACACCTCCTCCTCGCCCCACCCCCTATCTGATGGAGTTCCCCAAGGCTCAGTCCTGGGACCCTTACTCTTCTCCATCTACACCCTCGGCCAACTCATCAAGTCGCACGGCCTCTATTACCACCTCTACGCCGACGACACCCAGCTCTACCTCTCCGGCCCTGACATCACCTCTCTGCTATCCAATATCCCACACTGCCTGTCCGCCATCTCATCCTTCTTCTCCGCTCGTTTCCTCAAACTCAACATGGATAAAAGAGAGTTCATCGTATTCCCCCCAAGTCGCTCTTCCCCCCTACCCGACCTAACCATCACTGTCAACGACTGCACACTCTCACCAGTCCCCCACGCCAAGTGCCTCGGTGTAATCCTCGACTCTGCCTTCTCCTTCAAGCCACACATCCAGGCCCTCGCCACCTCCTGCCACCTCCAGCTTAAAAACATCTCACGGATCCGCTCCTTCCTTGACCATGACACTGCCAAAATGCTTGTCCACGCCCTCATTATCTCCCGCCTCGACTACTGCAACCTCCTGTTCACTGGCCTCCCTGCTTCCTCTCTTGCACCCCTCCAAACCATCCTCAATTCCACTGCCCGACTCATCCACCTGTCGCCCCGTTACTCCCCCGTCTCCCCCCTCTGCCAAACCCTCCACTGGCTTCCTACTCCCACACCGAGCATCCATAGTCTGCAAAAACCCCTAAACGCAATGTTGAGCCTACCTACATAGGCCATCCACAACCATACACTCCGATGGTCTCCCGATACCACCCTCACGCAATCTGTGCTCCTCTCAAAGCTCCTTCTCTCTCCCCCACATCTCCACTCCACAACCGCATACAAGACTTCTCTCATGCATCCGCCATACTCTGGATCTCTCTTCCACACCACATCAGACACTCCTCTACTCTGGGAACCTTCAAGGAAAACCTGAAGACCCACCTCTTCCTTCAAGCCTATAACCCACACAGACCTAATCCGCTGCACCATCTCACCTCTCCCCCTCCTACTGTCTCCGACCCATCCCCTATAGACTGTGAGCCCTTGTGGACAGGATCTCTGCCCTAATGTACCTATATGATTTAGTCGTCATTATTTATGTTCTCGTCCTTGTTCTGCCCTTACACATGTAAAGCGCCATGGAACCAATGGCGCTATATAAATAAATAATAATAATCAGACTGATTAACAAAAAAACACAGCATGCTGCGATTGTCAGCGAGTCTACTATCACTCACACCCAAGTCTATGAGTGTGAGTGAAATATCGCATTGCACTTGGATATCATCCAAATGCAGTGCGATATACGCTGAGACAAGCAATAGAGAAGATTGAGAGATAAATCTCTCCCTCCTTTGTACACATGTGATCCGATCACAGGATAATTACCCTCGTCTCACGCTTGCAGCCGAGCCTGAGCCAAGTGTCATTAACATATTGCATCCAATGCCAGAAACTCATGGGACCCAGGTGTAACAGGCCAGATTATACCCTGGGTATATTATGTACTAGGTCAAAATATACTCCTCCAGGCCAGAATATACCCCTTTTGATGTAGATCAGATTTATCACGCTTATGAGTACTATTGAGTAACATACTCAAGAATTACTTAATTTTTCAAAATTACAACTTTTATTACTTCAACAAGGAAAACTTGACTGTTCATAAAATACTTAACTGTTCATCTACTTAATCATGAAGTGGTGTCATCATGCACTTCCTGTGTCCAGATGCCCTTCTATCGTCTGATTGGCCAGAGGTAGCCATGTTTGCAAGCCCAAGTGACGAGTGCAGAAATATGGTACCCGCTGGTGGCAGAACCTACACCAAAGACCAAAGCCGACGCTGCACATGCAGTTCCCTGCCCATCTCCCACCACCTGAAGACAGCGCATGTGACCCCAGACAGTACATAGGGGGGCAGAGACAGCGAATGGGGCCCTAAACAGTGTGCAGGGGAAGAGACAGCGCACAGGACTCCAGACAGCACACAAGGGAGTCCCAGACAGCGCACAGGAGGGCAGAGACAGCGCACGGGAACCACAAACAGTGCACAGGGTGGCAGAGACAGTGCATGAGGCCACAGACAGCGCACAGGGGGGCAGAGACAGTGCACGGGGCCCCAGACAGCGCACTGGGGGGCATAGACAGCCAGTGCTGGCTCCAGGTTTGTGTGGGCCCCAGGCAAAATAGTCTCAGTGGGACCCTTTAACACACACTGGTTGTATTATATATATTATAAAGGCTGTGAACCGTAATAAATATATATATATATATATATATATATATATATATATATATATACACACACACATATAATCCCCACAAATATAATCCCTCTTTGAGCCTGTCTTCCCCTGTGCGCTGTCTCCTTGCTCTGTGCCTGTCTCCCCTTTGCGCTGTCTTTCCCCTCTCTGTGCCTGTGTCCCCCCTGTGTACTGTGTCTCTCCCCTGCATCTGACTCTTCCTTGTGTGGCGCCCTTGCGATCAGGAGGCCACATAGGGAACTGCAGCCAGGAAGGTAGGAAAGACAGTTGCACCACAACACTCTCACAGATAGCCCACACAACCACTAGAGAGCGGCACCCAACACGGAGCCCGGGAACTCTAGGCGGGCAAGGGGTGGTGGGTTTAGAGACAGTGAGTGGGCCAGCAAATAGGTCAGGTGACAGAGGGTAGATATAGAGAAGGGGAGGAGGAAGGAGTCAGTAGGCCCAGGGTGCCGAGCAGCCAAGACACAGACCAGCAGCAGGCTGAGGAGCACGGCACAGGCCGAAAGACAGCAGTAGGCCGAGGTAGGCTGAGCTGTAAAGACAAGAAGCACATGTCCTGGAAGAGTGGGGTGGAAGGAGCGCAGAATCTGGAGAGCCAGTGTGAGCCACAGAGAGAAAGTCCATCCGGAGCCAGCACCCCAGGAGTGTGAGAGGGCCAGTTAGACTGGGCCCTAGAACCACGGCTGAGACGGCAGACTGCAGGCGGGGTAGCCCTCCTATTGAACCCAAAGACACAGTTAGAAGGGGCCTGGTAGAGCCTCACCCAAGAGGACTATCGGAGGCTAGGCTAGCAGCAGAGTGTCGGCTCTGAAGGGGACCGATGATCCACCCAGTATCCCCAAACAACCGACGGGGAACTCTAGCTTCAAGTTAGGGTTCCTACCCCAAAGGACAGGTCACTCAGTGGCAGCCCGGAGGACCCACAGGGGTCCGAGCCACCGCCATACTGTCTGGAGACACACACCAAGTTACGGAGAGAGAGTCAAAAGCATGGAAAGGACAGAGAGAGTGAGGGGTCATAGAGAGGATCAACCTGGCTGCAGGGAGTAAAGGAACCCGGAGGGGAGAGTTGTGCCCGTGTAAAGACTGTGAACTGTGACTGTACTGTAACGGAGAAAGCAGAGAAGTAAACACGGTGAACCCTGCCTCTGACTCCCTCGCATGAACATGATTCCTCCTAACAGGTCCTCAGAGGATCACAACCTGAAGAGCCACAGCCTGTCAGCTCTGGACCCCGAAGGAGGATTTCTGCAGCATCAGGACAGTAAGTGCACTGCATCCAGCACAAGCTTGCACCATACACTACACCATAGACTCTATCTTTACTGCCCCGGGGAACCAGTTCTACCCGTGGAGAACTATTCCATCCTAAGCTGCTATAACATCATCCCCGGAGGTTCTGTAGCAGCGGTGGTCCCAGGCCCGGACTGGCAGGCAGGAGCATCGGGAGTTCTCCCGATGGGCCGTTGCTTGTGGAGTGGGCGGGGCCTAGTGGCAGGCTGGGACATGGAGCACGGAGTTTGTCCTTTATGGACCATTCAGGGCCGCCAGGTACACTAGAAACTTTGCATATTGAAATCACCAGCAGCCACATTATAATCTATATAAGCCTCCAGACTGTGATGTGGCTGCTGGTGATTGAAGTGCTGCTCCACTAGCACCTGGCAGCTGTAGCCGCTGAGCAGGGATTATGAAGGGCCGAAGTTCCCGACCATGATCTCTGCTGGCCGGCATTCTCTCCTCCTCTCCCCTCCATTAGACAATCTAATCAGCTGTTGGAGGGAGAGAGGAGGGTTGTGTGAGGGGGGGGGGGCGCACCTCCATATACCTCACACACAGAGAGCTGAATGACCCCGGAAGTAGCAAATCTTGCACTTCTGGGGTCATCATTCAGCTTCCTGTGTCAGAGGAGCTGCAGCTGCTTCAGTGTGTGTGGAGTGAGGTGACATCATCTCACCACACACTGCAGGACATCAACACAGAGTGAGGAGGAGGAGGACGATCCGGAGCTGGAGGCCAGGAGAAGAGCAGGTGAGTGCAAGTCCTGGACCTGAAGTTTTGGGGGAGATGGGCTCAGAGGGCTAATACTGCAGGCTGGGGGGAGATTAGGGGGGGGGCACTCATGGCTGAGCAATACAGAGGCTGTGAGGGGAGGACAGTAAGGATAATCTGCGAGGGGGATGGACAGTAAGGTAATGACTGCAGCTGAGAGGTGGGGGAGGCTATTCATGAGGAGGATAACCAGGTGGAGGGGAGGGATGGGGGACCAGGAAGGGCTGAGGCATGGATGGGGGGGATGGGCAGGAAGGCTAATGCTGCAGGCTGGGGGGGATGGGGCAGGAGGGCTAATGCTGCAGGCTGGAGGGGTATGGGACGCTAATGCTGCAGGCTGGAGGGGGGGATGGGGCAGGAACGCTAATGCTGCAGGCTGGAGGGGGGGATGGGGCAGGAAGGTAATGCTGCAGGCTGGAGGGGGGGATGGGGCAGGAAGGCTAATGCTGCAGGCTGGAGGGGGGGATGGGGCAGGAAGCTAATGCTGCAGGCTGGAGGGGGGATGGGCAGGAACCTAATGCTGCAGGCTGGAGGGGGGATGGGGCAGGAAGGCTAATGCTGCAGGCTGGAGGGGGGGATGGGCAGGAACGCTAATGCTGCAGGCTGGAGGGGGGATGGGGCAGGAGGCTAATGCTGCAGGCTGGAGGGGGGGATGGGGCAGGAAGGCTAATGCTGCAGGCTGGAGGGGGGGATGGGGCAGGAAGGCTAATGCTGCAGGCTGGAGGGGGGATGGGGCAGGAAGGCTAATGCTGCAGGCTGGAGGGGGGATGGGAGCAGGAGCTAATCTGCAGGTGGAGGGGGATGCATAATGCTCAGGCTGGAGAGGGGGGATGGGGAGGCTAATGCTCAGGCTAGAGTAGATGTTGAGGGGGATGGGCAGTAAGACTTATGCTACAGCTGGAGGGGGGATGGGCAGCAGGCTAATACTGCAGGCTGGGGGGATGATTGAGAGGCTAATGACGACTGGGGGGGGAGGTGATGGGGAGGCTAATGCTGCAGGCTAGATGTTGATGTTGAGGAATGCTGCATGGAGATGGGAGGCTGATGCTATAGCCTGGGGATGATGGGGAGGCGATGCTATAGGCTGGGATGATGGGGAGCCAATGCTATGGGTGGGATGATGGGGAGGCTGATGCTGTAGACTGGGATGATGGGGAGGCTGATTATAGGGAGGCCAATGCTGCAGGCTGGGGGGGATTATGGGGCAGGAGGGCTAATGCTGCAGGCTGGAGGATATTATGGAGCAGGAGGGCTAATACTACAGGCTGGGGGGATGATGGGGAGGCTAATGCTGCAAGCTAGGGGGATGATGGGGCAAGATGGCTAATGCTGCAGGCTGGGGGGAATGGGGCAAGAAGGCTAATGCTACAGGGGGGCAATTGGGCAGGAATGTTTATGCTATTGGCTGGGGATGATGGGGAGGCCGATGCTATGGGCTGGGGATGATGGGGAGGCTGATGCTGTACACTGGGGATGATGGGGAGGCTGATGCTATGGGCTGGGGATGATGGAGAGGCTGATGCTATAGCCTGGGGATGATGGGGAGGCCGATGCTATAGGCTGGGGATGATGGGGAGGCCGATGCTATGGGCTGGGGATGATGGGGAGGCTGATGCTGTACACTGGGGATGATGGGGAGGCTGATGCTATGGGCTGGGGATGATGGGGAGGCTGATGCTATGGGCTGGGGTGATGGGGAGGCCGATGCTATAGCCTGGGGATGATGGGGAGGCCGATGCTATAGGCTGGGGATGATGGGGAGGCCGATGCTATGGGCTGGGATGATGGGGAGGCTGATGCTGTAGACTGGGGATGATGGTGAGGCTGATGCTATGGGCTGGGGATGATGGGGAGGCTGATGCTATGGTCTGGGGATGATGGGGAGTCTGATGCTATGGGCTGGGGATGATGGGGAGGCTGATGCTATGGGCTGGGGATGAATGGGAGGCTGATGCTATGGGCTGGGGATGATGGGGAGTCTGATGCTATAGGCTGGGGATGATCGGGAGGAAGGGTAATGCTTTAGACTGGGGATAAGGGGTCATATTACTGTAGACAGGGGGGCTATTACTATAAAAAAAAGTTTTTAGAGTAGCTTTTATCATATGCTAGGGTTTATGAGGTGGCTATTACAGTAGATTAGGGCTGAGAGGGGCTTTTACTGTAGACAGGGGGTTAGGGGGTCTTACAGAGTGAGGGATAATGCAAGGGACAAAATAGATGGAGGACAATGTGCAGGGCTCAGTGTGAAATGGAGCAATATAAGGGACTCAGTATGAAGAGTGGGACAGTGTGGGGGTCTCGGCATTAGGCGTGAGGTAGCGTGGTGGTCTCTGTATGGAAGGGAGGCAGTGTGAGGGGTTTCATTACTGAAAAGGAGCAGCATTGAGGGGACAGTATAGAGGGGGCAGTGAGGGCACAGTATGAAGTTGGGACAACATGAGTGGGACATTGTGAAGAAGGAGCAGTATGATGTGGGGACAGTGTGGAGATCATAGTTTATAATTGAGGAAAGTGTGGTATAATTTATAAGGGGCACAGTGTGGAGATCATAGTTTATAATTGAGGAAAGTGTGGTATAATTTATAAGGGGCACAGTGTGGAGATCATAGTTTATAATTGAGGAAAGTGTGGTAGGTATAATGTATAAGGGGCACAGTGTGGAGTTTCTTAGGGGTCAGTGTGACTGTCATACTGCACAAGGGCGGATGGTGTGGTGGGATTATTTTATAGGTGAGGATAGTGTGGAGGCCATGTACCGTAAAAGGGACAGTGAGGTGAGGAGTAATTCTTTATTTGCAGGGGCACAGCATAGGGCTTAGTTAAGACACAACATGGGTGGTTATTTGTTTTCAGGAGCATTATAATGACAATGTTATGTTTTTAAGATCATCATGTCGGGATGTGCTGCAGAGGATCGGAGAAGAGGGAAGTCTACAGAGAGGAGCTGTGGATGTGAAGTCATTATGGAGTCGGGCACGTGACAAAACAGCGATTGGTGAGTATATTATGAAAGAGACCTTCCACTACACTAACATTTACACAGATTTAGGGGGCAAACATCTATCTTATTTAATATGCAAATGAGGGTGCTTTGTTGCATCGTTTCACCCTCATATTTGTACATTAAAGCAAGTCTTTTGTCTTTATTGACAGCACTCCGTTAGTAAGTGAGTGTCTAAAATCAGCTTGGCACAGTACTCCTGTCCTGTATACTGGGTGTAATCCTCGGTATCTGTATTATTCTGTATATATACACTGCATAGTACCACTTCTCCTGGGTACTGGGTGTAATCCTCAGTATCTGTATTATTCTGTATATATACATGCACAGTACCACTTCTCCTGTCCTGTATACTGGGTGTAATCCTCAGTATCTGTATTATTCTGTATATATACACTGCACAGTACCACTTCTCATGTCCTGTATACTGGGTGTAATCCTCAGTATCTGCATTATTCTGTATATATACATGCACAGTACCACTTCTCCTGTCCTGTATTCTGGGTGTAATCCTCGGTATCTGTATTATTCTGTATATATACACTGCACAGTACCACTTCTCCTGTCCTGTATACTGGGTGTAATCCTCAGTATCTGTATTATTCTGTATATATACACTGCACAGTACCACTTCTCCTGTCCTGTATACTGGGTGTAATCCTCGGTATCTCTATTATTCTGTATATATACACTGCACAGTACCACTTCTCCTGTCCTGTATACTGGGTGTACTTCTCAGTATCTGTATTATTCTGTATATATACACTGCACAGTACCACTTCTCCTGTCCTGTATACTGGGTGTAATCCTCAGTATCTGTATTATTCTGTATATATACACTGCACAGTACCACTTCTCCTGTCCTGTATACTGGGTGTACTTCTCATTATCTGTATTATTCTGTATATATACACTGCACAGTACCACTTCTCCTGTCCTGTACACTGGGTGTAATCCTCAGTATCTGTATTATTCTGTATATATACACTGCACAGTACCACTTCTCCTGTCCTGTATACTGGGTGTAATCCTCGGTATCTGTATTATTCTGTATATATACACTGCATAGTACCACTTCTCCTGGGTACTGGGTGTAATCCTCAGTATCTGTATTATTCTGTATATATACATGCACAGTACCACTTCTCCTGTCCTGTATACTGGGTGTAATCCTCAGTATCTGTATTATTCTGTATATATACACTGCACAGTACCACTTCTCATGTCCTGTATACTGGGTGTAATCCTCAGTATCTGCATTATTCTGTATATATACATGCACAGTACCACTTCTCCTGTCCTGTATACTGGGTGTAATCCTCGGTATCTGTATTATTCTGTATATATACACTGCACAGTACCACTTCTCCTGTCCTGTATACTGGGTGTAATCCTCAGTATCTGTATTATTCTGTATATATACACTGCACAGTACCACTTCTCCTGTCCTGTATACTGGGTGTAATCCTCGGTATCTCTATTATTCTGTATATATACACTGCACAGTACCACTTCTCCTGTCCTGTATACTGGGTGTACTTCTCAGTATCTGTATTATTCTGTATATATACACTGCACAGTACCACTTCTCCTGTCCTGTATACTGGGTGTAATCCTCAGTATCTGTATTATTCTGTATATATACACTGCACAGTACCACTTCTCCTGTCCTGTATACTGGGTGTACTTCTCATTATCTGTATTATTTCTGTATATATACACTGCACAGTACCACTTCTCCTGTCCTGTATACTGGGTGTAATCCTCAGTATCTGCATTATTCTGTATATATACATGCACAGTACCACTTCTCCTGTCCTGTATACTGGGTGTAATCCTCAGTATCTGTATTATTCTGTATATATACACTGCACAGTACCACTTCTCCTGTCCTGTATACTGGGTGTAATCCTCAGTATCTGTATTATTCTGTATATATACACTGCACAGTACCACTTCTCATGTCCTGTATACTGGGTGTAATCCTCAGTATCTGCATTATTCTGTATATATACATGCACAGTACCACTTCTCCTGTCCTGTATACTGGGTGTAATCCTCGGTATCTGTATTATTCTGTATATATACACTGCACAGTACCACTTCTCATGTCCTGTATACTGGGTGTAATCCTCAGTATCTGCATTATTCTGTATATATACATGCACAGTACCACTTCTCCTGTCCTGTATACTGGATGTAATCCTCAGCATGTGTATTATTCTGTATATACACTGCACAGTACCACTTCTCCTGTCCTGTTGTCAGAGGTGGTATTGGACTTTGATTTTCAGCATTTAATTGTTGTTTGAATTAATTATCCCCAATATGGAGTCATCACTTCTCTTTTGTACAGGTGATGACTTTCCCATCACTATGGATCTGACCGCTGGGACCCCACAATCCTGAGAAACGTGGCATTGTAGATCACCATGTAAATGGAGCTGCGGTTGATTTCCCTCTGCTGCACCATTCACATGTAGCTCTTCAAATAACACCTTTGAGAAAGTCACGAGGCCATGACAACATAAAAGCAAATTTCACTGATCGGGGCTGATGGGTGATATAGTATGTGGGCTGGTGGGGCTTGTTTTCCAGCGCTGTTTTTTGGTCCCAGTCCGGCCCTGGGTGGTCCCACTATTGACCACAAGTCGTGGATGGCATCACGACTAACATTATCCCCTGTAAATATTCCCCTTATCACTGCCAGGCCCGGGACACGGTCCGGACCAGGACCACCCTCTCTCTCTCTCTCTCTCTCTCTCTCTCTCTCTCTCTCTCTCTCTCTCTCTCTCTCTCTCTCTCCCAGAAATATTAATTTGGTAGAGTCTGGAACAGAAATGAAAACAAAAACACACCTTATCGCATTAAAAAACAAAACAAAAAAAACACAAGCTGCAGTGACAGCAAAGCACACCAGACGGCAGAGCACAAACAATAGAGTCCACTGACCGCAAAACACAGTGACAGCAAAGATCATCGGATAGCAGAGCACAGACAGCTAAGCCCACTGGCGGCGGAGTCCTCCAGTCTATACCTGTGCTCAGTGACATGTCCACCAAGGCATGTGTGGCGCCCCGCAACGAGTGCGTCACAGGAGGGTATTGCAGCCAAGACAGCAGCAGCAATATTCTCTGACTAAGCGATGACACAGTTAACTCAGAGATCCATACCCTACATGCATCATCAGTATAGAGGGCCAATAAGGTACTGGTGGGCGGAGTGTAGTGGTAGAGTGTAGTGGAAGTTTAGGGCAACTAGTGAGTCTGCCAAGTGTGCAGAACAGTCTGCAAGAATGTAAGAGAACTCTCCAAGACAACGCAGGAGAAGCAGCTAAACCAACGAGCTCTGCAACCTAGGAGAGGGGGCCTGCACAGTTCAGTGCAGCCCCCTGGCCGACACCCCGGTTGAGCACCATTATTCCCGGTGCCTTAACAACCGATCATCCGGGCATCTACATGCGGGTCCAAAAACATCCCGTGTTCATCTACAGCCGGTTTGCTGGTACCAAAGCTGGGAGTCGTTTATTACTTCTATGCGAACCAGAGGAGTGGAGGGATGCCACCCAATTCTGACATGATTAGTGTTGATATCTTCATGAACCTAGTGGAGAGGGATCTAAAAAAGATCCCATGCACCAATCAGGATTTCAACAGCAATCTCAGTGAAGCGGAAGAGAGGACCCTTTCCAGTCTTGAGAAGGAACAGGGTCTTGTCATAAAACCATCTGATAAAGGCGGGAATATTGTATTGATGGATCATGAGAGGTATCATGAGATGTGTTATCGAATTCTCAACGATCGCTCCGCGTTTGAGGTTTTACCCTCAAACCCTGTTGAAAGATATGCGATAGAACTATCTGTCATCTTAGACTATGCCAGAGAGGGTGGCCTCATTACAAAGAGTGAATATGTTTTCATCAATACTATCCATCCGGTAACCCTGACCTTTTATGCCCTTCCTAAGGTGCATAAGGGTCTGGGGGTTTTGAAAGGGAGACCAATTGTCTCCGGTGTAGACTCCTGCACTCAAAAGGCAGGTATCTACGTTGACACTATTCTACGTCCTTTTGTGACAAGCCTCTCGTCTTATACAAGAGACACCGCAGACTTGCTAAAAAAACTTGATGGGGTTCACCTGGGGCAGGATACTATACTGGCCTCAATTGACGTTGAGGCATTGTATAGTAGCATTCCTCACGACCTGGGAGTGCGTGCTGTGGAGTATTATCTCAATACAAGAACGACTATTTGCCGGAGTCATAACATCTTTGTCATTGACTTGCTGAGATTTGTACTTCATCATAACACATTTCTCTTTGATAGGAAGTACTTCCACCAGCTCAGGGGGACGGCGATGGGGAGCTCCTGCGCCCCATCGTACGCTAATCTCTTCCTGGGCTGGTGGGAGGAAACCATTGTATTTAGGGATGGCACAAATTGGTGGGAGCCCCACATTACCCTCTGGGCCAGATACATTGACGATGTGTTTCTGTTGTGGTCTGGCCCAGATGGGAGTTTTGCAGAATTCGTTAAGTGTCTGAACCATAATGACGTCGGACTCCAGTTTACATCTGAAAGCGACCCCCTAGGACTTCCCTTTCTTGATGTATATATACAAAAAAAGGAAGATGGGTCTATAGCCACCAGGACCTATCGAAAACCCACATCAATGAACAGCCTGCTAAGGTGGGAGAGCCATCATCCGGCACCCCTTAAGAAAGGCATTCCTAAAGGGCAATATTTAAGACTAAGGCGGAACTGCTCTGGGATGTCAGACTTTCGGGTTCAAGCAGACGATCTGACAAGACGGTTCATACAGCGAGGGTACCCACACTCGGTGCAACAGGCAGCACGCACGCACGCCGAGCAACAGAATCGTGAGGCTTTGTTGCTTAAGTGTGGTAAACGCCCAAAGGTGGACTCAGGTGTGACTAGGTTTATTGGTACCTTTGACTGTCAGAATAAGAGGGTCATGACAGTGTTGCGTAGATACTGGGACATCCTAACTTCAGACCCTGATCTGAGGGGAAGTGTTTCCCCATCACCCAGCGTCACATATAGGAGAGGGAGGTCGCTTAAAGACAGACTTGTACATAGCCACTACAGGGCACCAACTAGTGGATCCACCTGGTTGGGAACTAAACCTATAGGGTTTTATAGATGTGGTGACTGTTCCTTTTGTGGACACATGGCACCTTGCAAGTTCGTTAGGAGTGCGGCCAACGGTAGAATGTTCTTCATACGTGATTTTGCTAATTGCAAAACGTCCGGCGTGATATACGTGGCTACGTGTGCATGCGGACTCGATTACGTGGGGAAGACCATCAGGAAGTTCAGACGCCGTGTGGGTGACCATCTGGGGGATATACGGAAGGGCAGGGATACCCCTCTAGCGCGACACGTTAATATGATACATGGGGGCGATCTGAAAAAACTGTCCTTCAGGATATTGGAGGTGGTAAAAAACCGGCCCGAGGGGGGGCAATCATGACCGTAGTATACTACAGAGAGAAACTGAATGGATCTTTAGATTTGGATCCCTGGCTCCAAATGGGCTGAATGAACAGATGTTTTTGTATGTTTTCTATAAGAGCTATGAGGTCTTGGATCCTGGAGAAACTTAGGTACTGTTCATTTTATATGAAGTTAAATATCGGTATATTATATTCTGGTCGATAACTGCTGCTAGCCCTTTCCCCCAGGTATCGGACTCCTCCCTGTCACCTGTTTGTGACTTGAAGGTACTGTAGTCCTTTGGGTCCTAAGGGATATATGCACCATAATGATACTGTCCTTTTGCTCTCCCCATTGCTAATACAACTACTCCCCTGTTGTCAATTTCCCTCTTAACCTTATTCCTCTGGCTGCTAGAATATACTCCGGTTGTTTCCGCACCGGCAATGCGCATTCTGCTGCTTAGCAACGGCAGGTATTTGTGTTAATCTACAATGCCCATGCGCGGGTGGCGTCGCGTCACCGATTATGACGCGTAGTATCAACAACGCAACCACGCATGCGCGTAGGTCCGCAGCGTCGATCTACGATGACGCGTGCGTTCCAGCGGCCATTATGGCGGCGGCAACTTGCGTGTCAGAGGTCCGAATCAACCCGGCCAGCGGCGAGTATTTGGAGAAGGTTATCTATGGGGGAGACAGGGGATTGTATAGGTTGGTTTGAACCCCTGTGGGGGCTGCTATGAGCCTTGTATTGGGGTGTACCATTAGAGATTGATGGTGCAGGAAGTGCCCGGTATGGGGAGGTGGCCTGGCACATTCAGACCAGATATAAGGGAGCAACTGACAACATAGTGGCTCCTCCCTCTATCAGACCAACGCTGTGGGCACATGCTGGATTCACAGTAATGGAACCTTCTTATCAGGCCTCCTGATGATGGGAAACGCGTCGAGGCGCGCGGGGAGTGACCTGTGACCCCGTCAGAAAGCTAAGTACTATAGCAGTTCCCCTCATAAGTTGTTTATGACCGCACTATCTGTGTTACTAAAGGGAGCGGACATTGGCTGTATATTGAGAGGGAACTAAGTGATCTGGTTTCTACATTCTATCATGCCAGATAAAGACTTAGCCACGGGGAACAGTTCCTTTTAACACTGGGACACTGGTATAAACTATACAACCCGGTGATACCATCCTAGGGTGGGGAGCACTTATCTTCCCCCTTTTTCAGGGTGGGTTTAGGGTGAGTGTAGTAAGAGCCGACGAGGAGTGGGGGCGCCATATCGAATTTAGGGTGCCGACCTCCGCTGGCAGGTAGGGTGAGGAGGGAGACTGTGACCTATAGGGTTAGCCCCTTCCTTCCTTCCTATCACCTGTGCACCCAGTTTTTAACGGGTTTTGATGGGTATTTAGCATACGTGCTCAATAAACTATCTTTTTAACAGGAATTAAATTTATGATTTACGATATCGGCGTCCAATTTCAATGAAAAGTCACGTGGTTCGATCGTTGGAGCCGATATCGTTCCTGCGTTGTATGGTGTGAACGTCCAATACGATGCAGGAACGATGTCAATGCGATATCGGGGATTGAATGAGCGTGCTATTCAATGCTCCGATATTGAATGGAGATTGGAGCCGGATCGTGCTGTGTGACAGCCCAACTACGATGTGAAGTTCAACGTCACCCATTCACTCCCATGTTAAATGGTCGTTCCTGGGTTGGGGGGCGTAGACATCGTACGGACGTTGGATTCAGAAATCGCAACGTGTTAATCTCCGATGCGATGTGGGAGAAATGTGCACTAAATGCGCGCTCCCGCGCCATTGAATTGCGATATCGCAACGATATTGAAACGTGTAACCCCACCTTAAGTCCATGCCTCAGATACTGCAAGATGTTATTAAAGCCAGAGGTGGTGCAACAAAATACTAGTTATGTATTGGAGTGTTCTTTTGTGTGTTTCTTTTTCATGATTCCATAATTTTTTCCTCAGAATTGAGTGATTCCATATTTTTTTCCCTCTGCTTGGTCTGAAAAAAAAATTACCCTTATTGACTACATTTTTTATCTTGATTTCTTTTAGAGTTTCTTAAAGCCATAAAGTTGCCATTTGACATGACTTTAGTTTTAGTGCCATGTCTGTGATCTGCTTTTTTTCTACAACATTAAACAACTGAATGAACATCCTCAGAGTCAGGTGATTCCAAAATTTTTGCCAGGGGTTGTAGTCCCTGAAATGCGCAAGGCAGCTGGCAAGGAATGAGGAACTGGACGTGATGGTGCAGGCCGAGGCAGTGGGCAAGCTAGAATTGTGCCACAACGAACAGCCCCATCTTCTCGCCAGACCTTCCTGTCCCAATTTCTAGAGGACCGCATCACACCACTATTAAACCCAGAGCAGTGTGAAAAGGTTGTTGGATGGATAGCGGATAATGCTTCCAGTCTGTTTGCCACCACAACCACCCTGTCTTCCCAACGGTCAAGTCTGAGTAGCCATGAGTCTGGACCACATATTCCTCACACTGATCCGGCTTCCTCCCACCATGCCAAGTGTGATCCCACACTTGGACACTCTGAAGAACTGTTCACTTTTCCATTTATACATTCGGGCCTATCGCCCGCTCCACTTGAAGGGGGGCAAGAGATCGCATGTAGCGATGCCCAAATATTTGAGCAGCCAGTCGCACGAAGGCGATGGTGGGAAAAAGTGTCACAAAAGGCAGACAGAAGGTAGGAAACCATTTTCCCTAACACCAACACTACGGAAGTTGCCAGTAAAACTGTTAGGTCTTCCTGAGTCTGGCTGTTATTTAAGGACTCTCCAGGCTGCATTGCTTATTTAGCTAAAAGTCCAGGTTTTTTTGCTTATTTGTTTAAATGTTCATTCATTCTAGTGTGCATGCATATATTTTGAGTTTCTTTCAATATTTTGTCATACCATGCCTGATGAAGGGACCTAAAGGCCCAGTCTCACATAACGACACATCAGCGATCCCGATAACGATGTGCAGAGATCGCTGGTGCGTCATTTACACATCGCTGGTAAGATGTCAAACAGGCATCTTACCAGCGATGTGAAAAACGACGCACTAGCAATCCAGAATTATACCGAGGTCGTTGTGAATTTTCTCTCCATAGCGTAGCATTGAGATTGTTGCTCATTACCTTTGTCAAATACAATGATGTAGCGTTCCCAGCAGGAGCACAACGACACAGGAATGACCCAGAGCAGTGTGTAATCATCAACTATCTCACAGCAGGGGCCAGGTCGTTGGTGCATGTCACACAGAACGACATCGCTGTTGCGTTACAAATTTCGTGACGCAACAGCGATCCCAATATCGATCTCGTTAGCGATCTCTTTATGTGTGACAGGGCCTTAAGACATCTCGAAAGCCCGCCTTGTAACATCACTTATTTTATTTTTGTTAGCCATTGAAAGGTATCACAACTACAAGATTGTTATCTTGTTTCTCCCACTGAGAGCAATAAACATTAAAGAGTGAATAATGAATCAGGCGCCTCTTATGTAGACACAAACCCTCATTATGATTGCGCTAAACATCAGTTTTAATGTATTGAAGCCCAAATGTTTTTGATTGCTGACTTGAGGAGTTATTATATTGGTGGGATCCGGAAACAAGTAAATACTACCGTAGTTGTGTGAGACTAAAGCAGAGAAATTCATTTATGTCCAGATTTACCATTGTACTGTAAGGGTATGCAAATTGTCATTTCAGTGAGTTAGTAGGCAAACTCTAATGCCACCTAATAAAGGTAGCAATCCTAAAAATCATAACTGACTCTTTAACAAGCCTTTTAATATGACTTAGGATTTGTGCTTGATCAGAACCACAAACTGCAGACGCTGTGTTTTGGGGTGATTGCCCCTCATCAGTGCAGAGTGTGGGAATTCTGATCTGGCTGTATGAGACGAAAGAAAGGTAAAATAAATGCACACAGTGCTTGTTGACAAAGTAACTACTTTTTCTTTTAATGTAAAAAATATTTAAGAAAACAATAAGTACTATCATTCACATTCCATATTTTTTCCCTTTTCTGTGAAGCTTTATGGACATCTAAGAGGTAGAAACAGAAGTTCAAAGTTCATCGTGTGCTCTGTGCACGGCGTGGTCACACAAATCTGCAAAGAGGAAAAGAAAGTAACAATTACTCATCAGGCGCTATGCAGTAAAACACGCTTTCCTATGAAAGACCTAACAGTGTGATCTTAACGACTTTTTATGGCCGTCATTATGTGGCTGTGTTTTTACAGCACAGTCAGGTCCTGGACGGACGCCACCCTGGGGGAGGTTCTCAACTGTCAAAGTGCACACTAGATTCTGATTTAAAGAGAACGGTTGGTTAAGAAATTGGCTTTGTGGCACTTCACCTGCCCTGGCTCCTTCGCCTGTCTCCAGTAATTCAATGACAGGTCACTACTTTTTTTTTGATCAAATAATTTTATTAAACTTTTTCAGTAATCACAAAGAAATAAACACGTATGTCTTTACAGGATAATCCCCAGGCAGTATATTACAAATCCAATAACAAACCCTGTCAAACACCCCTCCATCCTTCTCCCCACCCACACCCAATAAAGTTCTCTCTCTCTCTTGATGTCCTATGATTCCCATTTACGAGTGTCCAAAGTGGATGTCCATCTCTTCATACCATCAGGTGCTATTTTGGATTTTAGTCACTCATCTCAATCCCCACACGACATAACGCTCTCATCCAAGTTAGTGTGACAAGTGACAGCACAGAGTTGTCTAGCTATGGCGCCCATATAGCCTCCCATTTCTTGTCTATCCGTCTCTTCTGATAGACATATTTCTCCATAGCAATAGTATTATTGACTGCGCCAATGACCTCTGTGATCGTGGGGACAGAAGGCCCCCTCCAGTGAGCCGCAACTCTTTTACGTGCCTGATATAATATGCGTGATGTTGCCAATTAATGTCCCTCCGATAGAGGCAGACTTGAAACTTGACCGAGTAAGACTATTTTAGTGTCTAATACTAATTGACATTAGTATACGTTTATAATTAAATCCACTACATCTCCCCAGATTCTGCGCAAACGAGGGCAGTTCCAAGTCAAGTGAATCAGGCCCGCGTTAGGCATACCTCACTTCCAGCAATAAGCATCACTGGTATATCCCATTCTCAACAAACATACAGGGGTTCTATATACACGGTGGAGTAGAAACAAATGTGACATCCTCTGCACCTCACTGACCGACATTCTCATGACCTCTTGTAATATGTCATCCCATTCATACTACTTTTTAGTGACCTGCGTCCTGATTGAAATTTCACACGCATGCGCAGATTGAGATTTTGCCTTAATGATATCAGATATTGCTTGCTCAATTGATCCCATCTCTCTAGACTCTCCTATACACAGGAATGTCCATCTGAGTACTCCAGGTTCCTCTATGAGAAAGTTGCTAACAAACTCATCCGGTAGTGACTTGTCTTTCAGAGAACAAATAGATCAGCCTTCGGAAATCCAACAGGCCACATCCTTTTCTTCCCCTCCCAATCATTTGTTGGGGAAAGAGTCAAGAGGCCATCATACATATTACCCTGCCGATCATTCGGGATGGTAATAGGTAGGTTTGGCTGACATTTGTTTAAGGTGGCTAACCATCTAATGTGTAAGGGGCAGGAGTGTAACTACAAGAGGTGCATGGATTGCAATCGCACCTGGGTCCTGGAGCCCAGGGGGTCTTAAAAAAGAGAATTTTGTTTACTTACCGTAAATTCTTTTTCTTATAGCTCCTATTGGGAGACCCAGACATTGGTGTATAGCTTCCGACCTCCGGAGGACACACAAGGCATTACACCTAAAAGTGTAACTCCTCCCCTACTGCCTATACACCCCCTCCAGGGAGAATCCCATCAGTTCGGTGCACAAGCAGGAAGGAGGAAAGACCACCCGCGCCCAGACCAACAGGACTGGGAAATAATAAACGGCCAACAGGGCCAACACGCGAGGTGAAAAGACACCAGGCACTAGCATAGAAACAAAGCCCCAAAAGGCACAGGGTGGGAGCTGGGTCTCCCAATAGGAGCTATAAGAAAAAGAATTTACGGTAAGTAAACAAAATTCTCTTTTCTTTTGCGCTCCATTGGGAGACCCAGACATTGGGATGTCCAAAAGCTATCCCAGGGCGGAAAAAAAACCCAAAAGCAGGCCCATCATAAATGAGGAACAGCTGCCTGAAGGATCCGCCTGCCCACATTGGCATCAGCCGATGCCAAAGCATGGACTTGATAATGTTTGGAAAAGGTGTGCAGACTAGACCACGTGGCCGCCTGACACACCTGAAGAGCTGAGGCCTGATGACGCAAGGCCCACGAGGCCCCCACAGCCCTTGTAGAATGAGCCTTAATACCAGCAGGTAAAGGCAAACCAGCAGAGACATAAGCCTCCCGAATAGGAGACTTGATCCACCTTGCCAGAGAAGACTTGGAGGCTGCCTCACCCCTCTTCTGACCCATAGTCAGCACGAACAGGGCATCCGAATGGCGAAACGACGCCGTTCGGGAAACGTAGATCCTGAGAGCCCTGACCAGGTCCAAAGTATGGAGGGACTTCTCATACTGATGAACTGGATGCGGGCAAAAGGATGGCAGGACAATGTCCTGATTCAGGTGGAAAGGAGACAGCACCTTAGGCAAAAATTCCGCCACAGGCCGAAGCACCACCTTATCCTGGTGAAACACCAGAAAAGGAGACCGACAGGACAATGCAGCCAACTCCGAAACTCTCCGCAGAGAAGTAATGGCCACCAAAAAGGCAACTTTCTGAGAAAGCCTAGAAAGGGAGACCTCCTTAAGAGGTTCAAACGGCGGCTTCTGCAACGCTGCAAGGACCAAGTTAAGATCCCATGGGTCCAAAGGACGTCTGTAGGGAGGAATGATGTGACTCGCCCCCTGGACAAACGTCTTAACCTGGGGAAGCGTAGCCAGACGCTTATCAAAGAGAACCGACAGAGCCGAGATCTGTCCCTTGATGGAACTGAGAGCCAAACCCTTATCCAAACCCGACTGGAGGAAAGCCAGAAGGGTTGACAGAGAGAAAGGCCAGGGAGAAGAAAATCTTCCATACTCTGCGATAGATTCCCGCAGAAACCGGCTTTCTGGCCTGTCTCATGGTAGCAACGACGGGAGTGGAAAAACCACGTGACGTCAACAACCAGATTTCAAGCGCCACAAAGTCAGGCTCAGGGCCGAGGAATTGTGGCGGAAGAACGGACCCTGAGACAAGAGATCCGACCGATCCGGGAGCCTCCATGGAACCCCCACCAAGAGCCGTACCAGGTCCGGGTACCAAGCCCTCCTGGGCCAGTCCGGGGCGATGAGAAGGGCTCGCTTGCATTCCGCCCCGAGCTTCCGCAGAACCCTGGGTAACAAGGCCAACGGGGGAAACACATAGGGCAGACGAAATCGGGGCCAATCCTGGACCAGAGCATCCGTCCCCACTGCCAGGTCGTCTCGAGCGCGAGACATGAAGGCTGGGACCTGATGATTCAGCCTGGACGCCATCAGGTCCACGTCGGGAGTTCCCCACTCGTTGCAGATGTGCAGGAACACCTCTGTGTGAAGGGCCCATTCTCCCTCGTCCATTCCTTGCCGGCTTAAGTAGTCGGCCTCCCAATTGTCCACTCCGGGGATGTGGACAGCCGAGATGGACGCATCGTTGTCTTCTACCCACCGGAGGATGGGTTGGACCTCCGCGAGCGCCTGACGGCTGCGAGTGCCTCCCTGGCGGTTTATGTAAGCGACAGCCGTCGCGTTGTCGGATTGAATCCGAATTGGATTTCCTGACAGGAACCTCTGGAAGGCCAGGAGAGCCTGGTATATGGCACGAATCTCCAAGACGTTGATCTGCAAAGCAGATTCCTGAGTTGTCCAGGTGCCCTGAGCCCTGTGATGCAGGAACACCGCACCCCAGCCCAGAAGGCTGGCATCTGTCGTGACCACCAACCAAGAGATGGGAAGAAACGACCTGCCTCGGGACATTGACCTGGGTAACAGCCACCATCGGAGAGACTCCTTCGTCGTGGACGAAAGGGCAATGGACCGATCCAGAGAGGACGGCCTCTTGTCCCATCCGCGCAGAATCTGTAGCTGAAGCGGACGCAGATGAAACTGCGCAAAAGGGACCGCCTCGATGGTCGCCACCAACCTCCCTAGAACATGCATCAGGTGCCTGATGGGAACCAAGTCCGCCTGCAAAAGGAACCGGACCTCCTCCACAATCGAGGACTGCTTGTCGAGAGGGAGAATCACCAGAGCCGGAATGGTGTGGAACTCCATGCCCAGATACAAAATCGTCTGCGTAGGAACAAGGACCGACTTCGGGGAATTGACTACCCAACCGAACGTCCGAAGAGTATCCAAGGTGGCAGAGAGACTCAACTGACACTGTTCCGCAGACGAGGCTCTGATCAACAGGTCGTCCAGGTACGGGGTGACCGCGTGCCCCTGTACATGCAGCACCGCCACCATGGCCGGCATCACCTTGGTGAAGATCCTCGGAGCCGATGAGAGGACGAAGGGCAAAGCCACAAACTGGAAGTGGTCTTCTCCCACAGCGAACCGCAGCCATCTCTGGTGAGCAGAGGCAATGGGGATGTGGAGATAAGCATCCTTCACATCCACCGAGGCCAGGAAGTCCCCCTGAGACAGGGACGCTATCACCGAGCGCAAGGACTCCATCCTGAAAGGCCTGACCCTCACGTGTCTGTTGAGGAGCTTGAGGTCCAACACCGGTCGGACTGAACCGTCCTTCTTCGGAACCGTGAAAAGGTTGGAATAAAACCCCCGAAACCGTTCCTCGGACGGAACCGGGACCACAACCCCGCTCTGAAGCAGAGCGTCCAGCGCCCGCTGAAAAGCCGCAGCCCTCGCCGGAGGAGGCGAAGAGAGGCAAAACCGAGTCGGAGGCCTCGACTCCAGTTTGATCCTGTAGCCATGGGAGACCACGTCCACCACCCACCGGTCCTGGATGCGATCCTGCCAGATGTTTCCAAAGCGGGAGAGCCTGCCACCGATCTTGGACACTCCCGGAGGAGGCGAAGAGTCAGGAGGAGGCAGGTTTGGTGGCTGAGGCGCCGGCAGGCTTCTTCTGCTGGGCCTTAGGCTTCCAGGACCTATGGGATCTCTGGTCCTTGTCCGGACGGGAAGAGGATGAAGATGACGAGGCTGACTTGGAGGAGGGACGAAAGGAGCGAAACCTAGCATGCAGCTGACGCGGACCGGTCTTCTGCGTCTTAGATTGCGGCAAAAAGGTGGATTTGCCACCCGTCGACTCCTTGATGAGATCGTCAAGACGTTCTCCGAATAGCCTATCTCCCGAAAACGGAAGGCCCTGGAGGAACTTCTTAGATGTAGCGTCCGCCTTCCAGTCGCGCAGCCACAACATCCGTCGTGCTGCCAGCGAGTTAGCCGAAGCTACCGCCGAACGGCTAGCCGATTCCATGATTGCGGATCTAGCATAGTCTGTAAACGCCTCAGCCTGAGACGTCAGGACCGCTACCTCAGGAATCCCCGAAGCAACCCTAGGGATCTCCGAGAGACAAGTTGAAACCGCCTGAAGAGCCCACACAGCAGCAAATGCAGGGGCAAAGGAGGCCCCAGTAGCCTCAAAAATGGACTTTTGCAGAAGCTCGATCTGCCTGTCCGTAGGGTCCTTGAGAGAGGACCCGTCCGCCACCGACATAACGGTGTTGGCAGACAACCGAGAGACCGGAGGGTCGACTCTCGGAGAAACAGACCAACCCTTGACCACATCTGGTGGGAAAGGGTAACGGGAATCCTTCAGCTTCTTAGCGAAGCGCTTGTCAGGGCAAGCCCGAGGGGTCTGAACCGTCGAGCGAAAATTGGAATGATCCAGGAAAGATCCCCTGGACCTGGCCGGGGGGAGAAACTGATAAAGTTCCTCTGAAACAGAGGAATCCACCGGCGGTGCAGGAGCCGTCAAGTCCAGCACCGTATTGATGGAAGATACCAAGTCGTCCACCAGAGAACCCACGTCTGGGTCCTCATCAGGAGCCCAGACGGAGCCTAAGTCCTCCTCCCCCTCCAATAGAGAGGTCACAGCACGTGAGCCCGCCTGCGAGGGTGCCGGGGAAACTGCCCGGCGAGGCCACTTAGGGGGTCGCGGGGGACGGTTCCGAGAGCCCAGAATTGTCGCCAGAGTCCAAACCTCTAGTAGAGGAAGAACCGCTCCGACGCCTCCGACGTGTGGCGGAGGCCTCAGGGGAACCCTCCCATCCACCTGATAGAGACTCCTGCAAGGCTCTGGTCATAGCTGCCATAGATTGAGACACAGAGTCAGAAATGGACTGAGCAAAAACAGCCGTCCAAGGCGGAGGTACTGCTGGGTCCACCGGGCCAGGCAGAGAAGCCAAAGACCCAGAACTGGGGGGGGGCTCGTGCACCAAGGCAGAAACCTGGATCACATTAGCCGGTGAGATATCAACCTCCTGCGGGGCACAAGCCGAGCAATGAGGGAAAGAGGATCCAGCAGGCAGCTGGGCCTGACATGCTGTGCAAGCATGATAACGTGTCTGCACTCTAGGAGCTTTGTTCCTGGAGCTAGACATGGTGTCCCCTCAGTGCATCCAATGATAGATCTCAGAGGAAGGGAATTGGGGTGCAGCTGCGGACAGGGGGGATAATGGAGCACCACCAGAGACTGGGGTGACCTACCAGACCTTGTGTGCCCTCCAGAGACGCTCAGACCCTGAAGCCAGCAGCAAAATGCAGGGAGAGAAGCCTCCAAGATGGCCGAAGAAGCCGAGGGAGAGGGAGTGACTGGAGGGCAGGTCCTTTCCCCACTGCAGCACCACCCCCTAAGCAGCAAACAGCCTTTCCCATAGGGGATCAGGGCTCGGCCTGCAGAGGGGCGGGCACAAGCCTCTCACAGTCTGTGAGGACGAGGCACAGCTCCGCCCCATGAAGCCCTGGCTCGGCTCCAGAGAGACTAGGCCGAAGCCGGGGCCTAAATTTAACACTGCGGCCGCCTGCCAGCAGGGGGCCAGCGCGGTGCACCCGCGAAAATCGCGGGAGTGACTGGCCAGGATCCCAGGAAGCTGGGGGAGACAGTGCCCCACTCCCAGCCGGCCTAATGCAGCTGCAGAAGGCATCCCAGACCCACACAGAGTACCTCATTGGTGGTGCAGGGTCCGGACCCAGTGGATCCCTCACGCAGGCCAGCAGACACCCAGGGAGCCGTGGACTGTGTGGATGAGCCCAGACAGGGGGGCCAGGTGGATCCCACTTCCCCAGAGCCCCTAAGGGATGGGGAAGGATACGCAGCATGAGGGCTCCAGTCCGTTGTACCCCAAGGGTACCTCAACCGCCTCCGCCCGGGGGAAGAGGAAGGAGACATGCTGGGGATCAAAAGATCCTCTTTGCTTCCATCCGACACTAAGTAGTGAGAGAGCATGAGTGTAGAGTGTGCCTCCTTCAACACAAAGCAAAGAACTGATGGGATTCTCCCTGGAGGGGGTGTATAGGCAGTAGGGGAGGAGTTACACTTTTAGGTGTAATGCCTTGTGTGTCCTCCGGAGGTCGGAAGCTATACACCAATGTCTGGGTCTCCCAATGGAGCGCAAAAGAAAGCCCTTTTTGCCTATAGAGAAAGACTAATGCTATTAAATATTTGCAAAGATTGGTGGCCCCGTTGGAGCTTTTACATGGGGGCTCATGAGTTACGCCACTGGTAAAGGGGTCTTGACTAACTCCCTTAGTTAAGGCAATTCCATAACAGTGGGGGAAATTAAACATGCTTGATTATTTTTGTTGTAGTTGAAAATTAGCATTTGCTAGAGATGTCTGATGGGAGCTTACTTCTCACTCCCCAATAAAAATACACGCACCCTCGGCAGAACATGCATATGTGTATGGGGGAGGGGAGGTTCCGGTCATAAGTAGTAGATTGTTCAGCCTAGAGTTATTACAAAGTGTATTGGCAATGTAAGTGCTTCCCCAATAATAGCTTTTGAGCATGAAAAATACAAACTTCATAGTTGTTTCTTTGCAGACACCAAGATAAAAGTCTAAAAACAGCAAGTGTTTTTTTAGTGACCTTGAGAACGTAATCTCTGTAACACGCTAGAAGTCATAATAGTTTTTATTGGGTTATGGATTTTTGCTCACTAATTTGAGTTAAAGAACCACAATGCAGGATCAGTTTAAGAAAAGAAAACCTGTACATAGATCACCCTGCATAGCCAAAACTCAGCCTAGCTACCAATAGCCACATGATTATGAAACAAAGTAGTACAGTCATTGGCGGCTGGGCTGAGTTTTGTCCATGCAATGTGATCTTCTATTTAGATTTAACCCCTTAGTGACCGAGCTAAGTTTGACTTTAATGCAAAAAATAGTAATGGTGGTCTGATTAGGAGCACTCTAAGGATCAAGCAGACATGTAAGATGTTGTAATAAATGGCAAACCTTTTATTAATTTCTTAGCTCCCCTCACAGCACCACTATGTGTTTCAACTGTATAAAACAGTCTTCATCAGGTGGTGTCTGCTTGATCCCTAGAGCGCTCCTAATCAGACCACCATTACTATTTTTTGCATGAAAACTACTCCCTTTGTGAGGGACTGGTGGCTGGAGCAGCTCATAAACAGCACAAATGATCTGCCTTGAGGACCTGGCGTTTTCCTGGCAACCCACAACAAAGAGCGGTGACGCAAATTCGGTTTCTCGGTCATGTGACCGGATAGGTCCTGTTCCAAGGACCAGGAGAGAGGAGAGCGGAGAGGCAGCGCACACACCGCCGGCGGCAGAGCCTGGTAAACCGGGTTGTGCAGGACTTGCACAACCCGATAAGGTGAGTGGCCACCTACCCATGCCACTTAGACGTTTTTAATAAGGGGATCCTACACATTTGCGCCCCTTTTCCTTTTTGTTTTGCAATTTTGACTTTAAGGCTGGAAACACACTATCCTACTTACATGCGAGTGTCTAGGACGAGACTCGGATCAGTGACCCTGAACGGCCTCTTCCTCTCTGGACGGCAGTGTGATGCTGTACAAAAACACAAGTAGCTGACACTCCATTCCAGAGAGGGAAAAGCCATTCAGGGTCACTGATCTGTGTCTCGTCCGAGAGACTCGCATGTAAGTAGGATAGTGTGTTTCCACCCTAAAAAGAACCGGTCAGGCCGCTTATGCAGCCAGAACCACGAGTAGTTCTATGCACATTTCTATAATCCCTGCCTAAAACTGCCTTCCTGTAGTTGCACACAAGCATATCTTTACGTTTATGAGATGCAAAATATGGCCCTGACTAATCAAGGGGGCATTAGTTACCACGATTAGTTAGCCCACTTAGCATGTTATCACTCCCCTTTGGGTGTGATAACATGCTTTACTACCGTAGCGCCATTGCCAGCGCTATGCAAAGCCACATGTATGCATCCCAGATTCAGAGAGTCTCACTGTGTATGATCGGTAATCGTCTGGCTCTCTAGGCATGAGCACTTCTCTGAAGCCGGGTGTATGCGTCCCAGCTTCAGAGAGGCATAGTGCACATGATCAGAAGTGCGGATGCCTTCCCATCGTGTGCAGGGAGTCTCTCTGAAGTCACGGTGCATGTAAACCCGGTGTCAGAGACACCCAATGCTGAGAGGTACAAAGCTTGCTGTGTAAGTCATATGTCATCACACAAACAGGGATGGAGTAACATGCAAAGTGGACCCATCTAGTCTGGGATATAATGACCTCTCGACTAGTCAAAGCTCTAATAGGCATGTCATAAAAAGACTTAAGAAATACTTTTTTTTATAGATCTATTTATGTTTGCTGCAACATGAAGGCACTGTTAGGCAGGGAAAATAGATATGAAAACAGAACGGCTCATGGTTCTGGGCACACAAGGGGCCTGACAGCTTCTCTTTAATGACAAGGGCACATTTTTTATTCATGAGAAGTATCACTTTATGTGGTAATATCTCTGGAATGCTTCAACATATTCAAGTAATGCCGAGATTGTTTTTTTTTTCATGACACATTGTACTCTATGTTAGCGGTAAATTTAGGTAAATATTTTTTGCATTTGTGAAAATGTTGACATTTTGTCAAAAATTTAAAACATTTCACAATTTTCAAACAGTAAATTTTTATATCCTTAAACAAGTTACGGTAGTCCTCCACTAAAAAATAACAAACACTTCCCATAAGTCTACTTTACATCAGCATTGTTTTCAAATGTCATTTTATTTTGTTACGACGTTAAAATGGTAAAAATGTTTAGCAGCAAATTCTCATTTTTTCAAGGAATTTACTAAATCTGTTTATTTAGGGACCTATTCAGACTTAAAGCGAACCTGTCAACCCCCAGACATCAAACGCTAACCTCACCACCTTCTGCAGCACTAAGGCTGCATTCAGAGAAGGTGTATATAGCATTTTTTATGGCTATATTCAGTCAAATATGCACTTAGATAAAATTTGGCAGTTACCAAGACCGATGATCGGGTGGCGGGGTTTGCCGCGTCACTGTGCCACCCCTGTCTTGTCCATCATCCCTCTGTCTCGGCGATTGTGTTATGCCTCCACCCCCTCCGCGCTCCATAGCCCACGCCTGCGCTCTCATTTAGGTTGCCGGGCATGCACAGTGCGCGCTGCCCGACAACTTCCTGGTGACTTAGCACATGCGCAGTCCGCTGGCCCCGCAGTGGATTTCACCGAATTATCGTCTAGAGGTTTATCCAGGGTAATTTATAGAATAATAAGGGATAACCTTTTTGTCCTCATTAACTGTTTTTATTTTAAGGGTTTTTATAAAAACATGGTGTAAAATAAGTGAATTTGTGCAAATGTGCAGACTTCCCACCCACCAAAGCCCAACCCTCAGTTCCAGGTCCACATCAGTGGTGATCGGTCAAGTCAAGGTCTACAGATTAGTGATATAACCTGCTTAGCAAACAAAATATAGCCCTCCTATATTTTGTTTGCTAAGCAGGCTATATCACTAATCTGTAGACCTTGACTTGACCGATCACCACTGATGTGGACCTTGAACTGAGGGTTGGGCTTTGGACCTGTAACAGGGTGACGACTACAATACACACGACCGCCTACCAATTGTTGTTATCGGTTGTGGACCACCAATGATGCACAGTGTATCCGGTGGTCCCTCCCTTTAGCATCAATCTATCTTGGGTTTGACTTCACAGACCGTCAACCGAACCCCACCAAACACTCCGCTCTAGCACCATTAGTGGGCTGTGTTGTGTGTTTGTGTCTAGGTGGGTGGGAAGTCTGCACATTTGCACAAATTCACTTATTTTACACCATGTTTTTATAAAAACCTTTAAAATAAAAACAGTTAATGAGGACAAAAAGGTTATCCCCGCAGTGGATTATTCATCATCCTCACTGTGGGGCAGCAAATACGGCGCCTGCGCATTTGTAGCACTCCTGAGGTCCCTCCTCTGACTGCCTCTCTCCTCCCCACCTCAAATAGCCAGGTCCTCAGTTTCGTTTTCTATTTTGGGACCCAGCTATTTGAGGTGGGGAGGAGAGAGGCAGTCAGAGGAGGGACCTTAGGAGCGCTGCAAATGCGCATGCGCACGATGTGCCGCCCTGTAATAAGGATGATGAATAATCCACTGCGGGGCAGGCGCACTTCGCACGCGTCGAGACTCCATGAAGCTGTCGTGCAGTGCGCACGGCGCATGCCCGGCAACTTATAGAACAGAGCAGGCGCGGGCTACGGAGTGCTGAGGGTGTGGAGGCCACAAGCAAACACCAAGGCAGAGGGGTGATTGACAAGATAGGGGCGGCATAGAGACGCAGGAAACCCCGCCTCCCGGTCATCGGTCTTGCTAACTGACAAATTTTATATAAGTGCATATTTCAGTGTATATAGTGTAGCTAAATACTATATACATCTTCTCTGAATGCAGCCTTAGTGCTGCAGAAGGTGGTGAGGTTAGTTTTTGATGACTGGGGGGGGGAGGGGGGGTGACAGGTTTGCTTTAAATGGACTGTGAAGGACCTACATATTTGAAACAACCTAAGTGTGTTAGCATTTTAACCTTATGACTAAAAGCTGGGTTACATGTAGCGATGTTCCAGCGACCCGACCAACGACCAGTTTAACGACGTCGACATCGTGGAAAAGTATATAAACTATTCTTTTCCAAGATGTCGAGTTCCCACTACTGTATTTAGTGGGAGAATGTTGGTAACAAGGGTACACATTGGCTGTGCTTAGTAACCGAATGTGTACCCTGGTTACCAGCGAGCTGTGCTTAGAAACCCGATGTGTACCCTGGTTACCAGGGAGCACATCGGGTTAGAAAGGCGTCACACATGCCGATATCTGCTGCCCAGTGGCAGACCAACGACCAAAAAATGGTCATGGTCATACCACAGCGATCAGCGAACTGATCGCTGGTCGCTGCGGCATGTCACATGCAGCGACATCGCCGCGAGGTCGCAACGTCACAAAACCTGTGACATTGCAGAGATATCACTGCGTGTAATGGGGCCTTATGATCGCAAGGTCAAAACGTGTCAACGGATCTGCCTCCCCCAAGTTGACGATGTGATTTTATTATAATGAAATAACGCTTTGGGTGTAAAGTGGAATGAAAAAAAGATGTAATTTCTCCTCTAAAATGTTGCTTTAGCCTTAATTTTTCACTTTTACCAGGGTCAGAGCAAAAAACAATTGTCACCTAGTTTCTTTTCAGCACGCAGATATCCCAATTGGTCAGAAACCTTTGTTTGGACAAATGAAAGGCCCAGAACAGAAGTAGCAACAATTGAATTTTAGAACACAAATTAGGCTGAAATATATTGTTGACACCATGTTCCATTTGCAGGGCCCTTAAGGTGTCTAAAACAGCAGAAACCCTCCAAGTAACACATTTTGGAAAGTAAACCACCCTTCAAGGATTACACAGAATTGGATAAGATTAGGCTGTCATATTAAAAGTTTATGTTTGTCTTTTCACAAAAATGTTGCCTTAGCCCCATATTTTTCACTTTTGCAAGAGGTAACATAAAAAACTGGACCCCACAGTTTGTTACCCACTTTTTTGTGTGCGGCGTTACCCCACATGTAAACAAAAAGTTGTTTGGACACATGGCAGGTCTCGGAAAGGAATAAGCGATATTTGACATTTAGAGTGTAAATATGGTGTCTACAATGTATTCCAGCCACATCTCTTTTGCAGGACCACTAAGGTGCCTAAACAGCAGAAACTCCCCACTAATTACCCCATTTTGGAAACTAGACTAATCAACAAATTCATCTAGGAGTGAATGTATTCATCATTTTGAACCCAAAGGTAATTCACAAAACATTTTAAAATGTAGATGTGAAAATTGTTATATTAGCCCCAAGTTTATAATTTTCACACTGGATAACAGGAGAAAACGGACCCCAAAATGTGTTGGGCAATTTGTCCCTAATGCAATGGCATCCTTACATGTGGTCAAAAACTCCTGTTTGGCACATGGCAGGGCTCGGAAAGGAAAGAGTGTTATTTGATTTTTGGAGCATAAATTTGTCTGGAATAGATAGACTCCTATCCCTCACCTCCTCCTTCGGCCTCTCCCAATGGATCTCCTCCGCCACACACACTGGTGGCCACACACTTGACCTAGTCTTCACACGCCTCTGTTCCCTCACCGACCTCACATACTCAACCCTCACCCACTCCGACCACAACCTACTGACTTTCTCATCTATCTCCCCCCCACCACGCTCCCCCCTCTCCGGACACTCCCCCACCCCCGCAGAAACCTTAAGCTCATAGACTTCCATTCACTCTCAGAATCCCTCCTTCCCCTCTCAGACTTGGCCTTTTCTCAAGATGCTGACTCTGACGCCTACCTCTACAACACCACTCTCACCACAGCCTTCGACCAGGCTGCTCCACTCACATTTAACACAACACGAGTACAACGACAACCCTGGCTCATGACCCTCACCAAAAAACTCAGACGGACGACTAGAGCAGCCTAGCAGAAATGGAAGAAATCCCACTCCGCAGAGCACTTCGCCCTGTACAAGCGTTCCCTCAATACCTTCAAGACTGCCCTTGACTCCGCAAAACAAGCCTACTTCTCCTCCCTAATTACCGCCCTGTCTCACAACCCCAAACAACTCTTCAAAACCATCAACTCTTTACTTCGTCCCCCTGCACCTCCTCCCTCACCCCTCATCTCCGCCGACGACTTCGCCACCTTCTTCAAAGACAAAATTGACAAACTCAGACAAAGTTTCAACCCTCATTCCCCCCGCCCCATCCCACCTCCAGCCCATCCCCCCTCACCCAAATGCAGTTTCACCCCCATGACAGAGGACCACCTCTCCTCTCTTCTAGCACGATCACACCTCACCACATGCGCCCTTGATCCACTCCCCTCCCACCTCATCCCTAACCTCACCTCAGTCCTCATCCCTGCTCTAACACACCTCTTCAACATTTCACTCAAATCCGCACATTCCCCTCACCCTTCAAACACGCCCTAATCACGCCCATCCTAAAAAAAAACATCCCTTGACCCTACAACAGTCTCCAACTATCGCCCCATATCTCTCCTCCCGTTTGCCTCAAAACTTCTTGAACAACATGTCTATTCCGAATTGTCCTCCCACCTCTCTTCCTGTACTCTCTTTGATCGCCTACAATCCGGCTTCCGACCTCACCACTTCACTGAAACAGCCCTAACCAAAGTCACCAACGACCTTCTGATCGCCAAGAGCAAACAACACTATTCCGTCCTCATCCTTCTCGACCTCTCTGCTGCCTTCGACACTGTTGACCACTCCCTCTTACTTCAAATTCTTGAGTCTCTTGGCATTACTAACCTCACCCTCTCCTGGATCTACTCCTACCTGACGACAGGACTTTCAGCGTCACCCACTCCCACACCTCCTCCTCGCCCCACCCCCTCTCTGTAGGTGTCCCCCAAGGCTCGGTCCTGGGACCACTACTCTTCTCCATTTACACCCTTGGCCTAGGCAACCTCATCGAGTCACATGGACTCCAATACCACCTCTACGCTGACGATACCCAGCTCTATCTGTCTGGCCCTGATATCTCCTCCCTTTTATCCAAAATTCCTCCATGCCTATCCGCCATTGCATCCTTCTTTTCAACCCACTTCTTAAAACTCAACATGGACAAGATCGAATTCATCATCTTTCCCCCGAACAACCCCGCCCCGCTTCCTGACCTATCAATCACCATCAATGACTGCACACTCTCACCCCTCCCCCACACCAAGTGCCTCGGGGTAATCCTCGACTCCTCCCTCTCCTTTAAGCCCGACATCCAAGCCCTCGCCACTGCCTGTCGACTCCAACTAAAAAACATTGCCCGTATCCGTTCCTTCCTTGACCACAACACGGCCAAGACACTTGTCCATGCCCTCATCAACTCCCGCCTGGACTACTTCAACCTCCTGTTCACCGGCCTCCCTGCCTCCTCCCTCGCACCTCATCGCACCATCCTCAACTCTGCTGCCCGACTCATCCACCTATCTCCCCGTTACTCCCCAGCCTCCCCTCTCTGCCGAGCCCTCCACTGGCTCCCCATCCCCCTGCGATCTCGCTTCAAAACCCTAACCCTGACATACAAGGCCATACACAACCTGTCCCCTCCCTACATCTCCGACCTAGTCTCCCGCTACCTCCCCTCACGCAATTTGCACTCCTCCCAGGAACTCCTTCTCTCAACCCCCCACATTTCCACCTCCCACAACCGCACACAAGACTTCTCTCGTGCTTCTGACAGACTCTGGAACTCCCTCCCCCACTACATCAGACACTCCCCTACCATGGGAACCTTCAAGAAAAATCTGAAGACCCACCTCTTCCTACAAGCCTACAACACACACTGAGACCCATTCCACTGCACCATCTCACCTCTCCCCCTCCTACTGTCTCCATCCCCACCCCCTCTAGACTGTGAGCCCTCGCGGACAGGATCCCCGGCCCTATTGTACCTGTATGATTGATTTGTCGATTTGTCGTCGTTTTCGACCACTTGTCTTTGTCTACCCTCTAACTTGTAAAGCGCCATGTATCCTAATAGCGCTATATAAATACCTAATAATAATAATAATAATAAATAACAATGTTGCATTTGCAGAGCCCCGGACATTCCAAAACAGCAGAAATTCAGCACAAGAGATCGCATTTTGGGAACTAGACCACTCACAGAATTCATCTACAGGGTGTACCATTTTTTATCTAACAATAATAATTTTATTTATATAGAGCCAACATATTCCGCTGCACTTTACAGTTCAGGAGAGACATATGTAGACAATTAGACAATACAAAGTAACAAAAATTCAACAGATACCAAGAGGAGTGAGGTCCCTGCCCACAAGCTACAATCTATGAGATAGCAATCACAAAAGGGGGATCTAAATGGCTAAAAGACCCCTTTTGACAGGACCGGCCCCCAGCAATCATAATCGTGGGTGCTGATTATTGCCATGGTTCACTGAGGTCATCTGGTAAGAGGTTAATAGGTAGGTATTCAGGACCAATACCACAGGGTGTCAGCTGTCAAGTTCAGCTCTAACCAGCAGGATTTTCAGCTGCGGGGGGACGTTATTCACTTATCTCCGAATGCCTGTTGTAAACCGTCGATGGGGAATAAGGTCCCTTAATTGCCTCTAGTCATTAAGGGTTAAAGTAACTTCCTTTCTTCTAATGATCCTGAGATAGGAAATAATTTAAAATCTAAATATAGGATTACATAGGACAGCCAAACTTCAGCCCATGGCAGCAGGATTTCGCTTCATAGCTATGTGGCCGTTGACCACCATGGGTTGGTAGTTTCAGCTGTGAAGCCAGACGCACTGTGTGGTTTCACCTTAATTACTTAGAGTGCTTTCATACTGCGTTTTTGTGCAATCTGTAGCTGTCCGTTGTAAAACGGATAGCTACGGATCCAATTTGGCCACCAAGCATCCCTATGGGCCACGGATTACATCGGATTTGCCCTTAATGGCATCTGATTTTGTCAGATTTGTTCCTGCACCCAAAATCACAGACTGTTGCGATTTTGGGAGCATCAGACAGAATCTGACAGGATCGGATCCAACATGACCCGAGGCCCTTAACATGGGGGCCTATGGAGCGCGGGTCCGAGAAAACTGCTGATGGTTTCTCGGACACGATTTTAGTGTACTGAGAATGCTCAGTACACTAAAACTGCTCCTAACCGTGTAATTTCACTTCCGCAATGTATGTATAAACATTGCGGAAGTTAAATTAAGTAAATGCAAGGGTTAAAAATAAAAAATATTTATTCTCACCTTTCAGCGATCCCCCGGCGTCTCCAGCTATCTTCTGTTCCTTACAGGACCTGGCGTGATATCACAACCCGATCACATGACTGGTTACTGCGGTAACCGATCATGTGACTGTGACACAACCACAGGTCCTAAGGATCAGAAGATAGCTGGAGACGCCGGGGGATCGCTGAAAGGTGAGAATAAAGATTTTTTATTTCGTAAGGTCTGGAGGAGAGGAAAGAAAGAGGAAGAGACTGAGGGAGCAGGGAGAGGAGGGGAGAAAGAGGGAGAGACTGCGGGAGCAGGGAGAGGACGGGGTAAAGAGGGAGAGACTGAGGGAGCAGGGAGAGGAGGGGGGAAAGAGGGAGAGACTGAGGGAGCAGGGAGAGGAGGGAGCAGGGAGAGGAGGGGTGAAAGAGGGAGAGACTGCGGGAGCAGGGAGAGGAGGGGGGAAAGAAGTGACAGGAGGCAGAGATGAGAGAGGAGGGGGACGAGGTGACAGGAGGGGGAGCTAGGTGACAGGAGGAGAGAGGGAGAGGATCCAAACTGATCCTGCAAAATATCGGAATTGGATGCCTATTTGGCGTCCGATTGCAGGCATCAGTTTGGATCCGTTGCTGTCCGAGGGGTCCTACAAAAAAAAGGATCCCCTCGGACAGCACAAAAACGTTTTGTGAAAGCAGCCTTAGTGTCTATGTTACATTTTAGCAAAGAACAAATTACCTGTTCGTTTACTGCAGAGTTTGTCCTTTACATTTTCTCTTTCATGAGAGAAGAATTCTATAAGCTCATCCTCGTATTCCTCCACTATACGTTCACACTGCAAGAAGCACAAGAAATGGATCATTTTTAAGACTTTTGTACGAGATGAGTGAGACGGTAGACGGCAGAGATGAGACGTACGCTGAGCGCTACCTGCTAATAGGAGACGCCACTCCTTGCACATCAGCTATGGTTAGGATGGGTTCACACTCACCAATTCCAGTTTCATGTAGTTCTGGCTTCAGCATATTACAATCCGGATATGAACACCTTTCCAAGCATTTCCTCAAATTAATTTGAGCAATAATGCACTCCTAATGAGAAATATTCTACCGTTTTAGGGTTATAGTTGGCGTGAAAAAATTAAGAAAAAGGTTTTTGTATTTTTCTTTTTTGTATAAGTTGGTCTCCTTTAAGAGTATTGATTTGGTATTTGAAAATAGGAGATCATAAATTACAGCTATAAGTGTCAGTTATGTATAAAAGGGCAGCTACATAGTCAAGATAAATCTATGGCATCACATCTGAATAAAGTGGATCAATGTTAGCAGAAAGGTAGATGGAGAGTAAAATATCACAGCAAGGTACCAATAATACTGTGAAAAAACTGTAGTTTAGAGGTCGTGATATGGCAAATTGCTGTGAGGATAGGGGGAAACAATAAATGAACACAATTATAATGTACCAGTTGACCTAATCTGTAAGGCCAGATTGCAGTTTCCTGGTGGTTATGAATTGTATCATCCTACAATATATCATTACTGCAGTGACAACAGTCTCTAAAGAAGATGAAGAAGTTT
>JARQOC010000002.1:608129116-608205397 GCA_033576535.1 Allobates femoralis | reverse complement strand
CACTCGCCTGGTGCAGGAGGTCACACACACACACTCGCCTGGTGCAGGAGGGTCACCACACACACATCGCCTGGTGCAGGAGGGTCACACACACACTCGCTGGTGCAGGAGGGTCCACACACACACACCCTGGTGCAGGAGGGTCACACACACACTCGCCTGGTGCAGGAGGGTCACACACACAACCTCGCCTGTGCAGGAGGGTCACACACACAAAACTCGCCTGGTGCAGGAGGGTCACACACACACACACTCGCCTGGTGCAGGAGGGTCACACACACACACTCGCCTGGTGCAGGAGGGTCACACACACACACACTCGCCTGGTGCAGGAGGTCACACACACACACATCGCCTGGTGCAGGAGGGTCACACACACACACTCGCCTGGTGCAGGAGGTCCACACACACACACTCGCCTGGTGCAGGAGGGTCACACACACACACACTCGCCTGGTGCAGGAGGGTCACACACACACACACTCGCCTGGTGCAGGAGGGTCACACACACCACACTCGCCTGGTGCAGGAGGGTCACACACACACACCACTCACCACACACACACTCGCCTGGTGCAGGAGGGTCACACACACACACTCGCCTGGTGCAGGAGGGTCACACACACACACTCGCCTGGTGCAGGAGGGTCCACACACACACACTCGCCTGGTGCAGGAGGGTCACACACACACACAACACTCGCCTGGTGCAGGAGGGTCACACACACACACTCGCCTGGTGCAGGAGGGTCACACACACACACTCGCCTGGTGCAGGAGGGTCACACACACACACTCCGCTGGTGCAGGAGGGTCACACACACACACTCGCCTGGTGCAGGAGGGTCACACAACACACTCGCTGGTGCAGGAGGGTCACACAACACTCGCCTGGTGCAGGAGGGTCACACACAACACACACACCTCCCTGGTGCAGGAGGGTCACACACACACACTCGCCTGGTGCAGGAGGGTCACACACACACAACTCGCCTGGTGCAGGAGGGTCACACACAACTGTGCAGAGTCACCACAACACTCGCCTGGGCAGGAGGGTCACACACACACACACACTCGCCTGGTGCAGGAGGGTCACACACACACACTCTCCCTGGTGCAGGAGGGTCACACACACACACACTCGCCTGGTGCAGGAGGGTCACACACACACACTCGCCTGGTGCAGGAGGGTCACACACACACCACACTCGCCTGGTGCAGGAGGGTCACAACACACACACTCGCCTGGTGCAGGAGGGTCAACACACACACTCGCCTGGTGCAGGAGGGTCACACACACACACACTCGCCTGGTGCAGGAGGTCACACACACACACTCCCTGGTGCAGGAGGGTCACACACACACACTCGCCTGGTGCAGGAGGGTCACACACACACTCGCCTGGTGCAGGAGGGTCACACACACCACTCGCCTGGTGCAGGAGGGTCACACACACATGGTGCGAGGCACACACACACCCGCAGGGTCACACACACTCCCTGGTGCAGGAGGGTCACACACACACACACTCGCCTGGTGCAGGAGGGTCACACACACACACTCGCCTGGTGCAGGAGGGTCACACACACACACTCGCCTGGCAGGAGGGTCACACACACACATCGCCTGGTGCAGGAGGGTCACACACACAACACTCGCCTGGTGCAGGAGGGTCCACACACACACACTCGCCTGGTGCAGGAGGGTCACAACACACACATCGCCTGGTGCAGGAGGGTCACACACACACAGTCGCCTGGTGCAGGAGGGTCACACACACACACATCGCCTGGTGCAGGAGGGTCACACACACACACACTCGCCTGGTGCAGGAGGGTCACACACACACACTCGCCTGGTGCAGGAGGGTCACACACACACACTCGCCTGGTGCAGGAGGGTCACACACACACACTCGCCTGGTGCAGGAGGGTCACACACACACACTCGCCTGGTGCAGGAGGGTCACACACACACATCGCCTGGTGCAGGAGGGTCACACACACACACTCGCCTGGTGCAGGAGGGTCACACACACACACTCGCCTGGTGCAGGAGGGTCACACACACACACTCGCCTGGTGCAGGAGGGTCACACACACACATCACCGGTCGGAGTCACCTGCTGGTGCAGGAGGGTCACACACACACACTCGCCTGGTGCAGGAGGGTCACACACACCATCGCCTGGTGCAGGAGGGTCACACACACACTCGCTGTGAGAGCACACACACACACAATCACACTCTGCCTGGTGCAGGAGGGTCACACACACACACACTCGCCTGGTGCAGGAGGGTCACACACACACATCCCCTGGTGCAGGAGGGTCACACCACACACTACGCCTGGTGCAGGAGGGTCCACACACACACTCTGGTGCAGGAGGGTCACACACACACCACATCGCCTGGTGCAGGAGGGTCACAACACACACTCGCCTGGTGCAGGAGGGTCACACACACACACTCGCCTGGTGCAGGAGGGTCACACACCACACTCCACCTGGTGCAGGAGGGTCACACACACACTGCAGTCACACACACACACTCGCCTGGTGCAGGAGGTCACACACACACACCAAACTCGCCTGGTGCAGGAGGTCACACACACACACTCGCCTGGTGCAGGAGGGTCACACACACACACTCGCCTGGTGCAGGAGGGTCACACACACACACACTCACCTGGTGCAGGAGGTCACACACACACACACTCGCCTGGTGCAGGAGGGTCACACACACACACCTCGCCTGGTGCAGGAGGGTCACACACACACACACTCGCCTGGTGCAGGAGGGTCACACACACACACACTCGCCTGGTGCAGGAGGGTCACACACACACTCGCCTGGTGCAGGAGGGTCACACACACACACTCGCCTGGTGCAGGAGGGTCACACACACCTCGCCTGGTGCAGGAGGGTCACACACACTCGCCTGGTGCAGGAGGGTCCACACACACACACACACTCGCCTGGTGCAGGAGGGTCACACACACAGTCGCCTGGTGCAGGAGGGTCACACACACACAGTCGCCTGGTGCAGGAGGGTCACACACACACACACACACACACACACTCGCCTGGTGCAGGAGGGTCACACACACACACTCTCCTGGTGCAGGAGGGTCACACACACACACTCGCCTGGTGCAGAAGGGTCACACACACACACTCGCCTGGTGCAGGAGGGTCACACACACACACACCACTCGCCTGGTGCAGGAGGGTCACGCACACACACTCGCCTGGTGCGGGAGGGTCACACACACACACTCGCCTGGTGCAGGAGGGTCACACACACACTCGCCTGGTGCAGGAGGTCACACACACATCGCCTGGTGCAGGAGGGTCACACACACACTCGCCTGGTGCAGGAGGGTCACACACACTCGCCTGGTGCAGGAGGGTCACACACACACACACTCGCCTGGTGCAGGAGGGTCACCACACACAGTCGCCTGGTGCAGGAGGGTCACACACACACAGTCGCCTGGTGCAGGAGGGTCACACACACACACACCACACACACACACACTCGCCTGGTGCAGGAGGGTCACACACACACACTCTCCTGGTGCGGAGGGTCACACACACACACACTCTCTGGTGCAGAAGGTCACACACACACACTCGCCTGGTGCAGGAGGGTCACACACCACACACTCGCCTGGTGCAGGAGGTCACACACACACACTCGCCTGGTGCGGGAGGGTCACACACACACATTCGCCTGGTGCAGGAGGGTACACACACACACTCGCCTGGTGCAGGAGGGTCACACACACACTCGCCTGGTGCAGGAGGGTCACACACACACTCGCCTGGTGCAGGAGGGTCACACACTCACCTGGTGCAGCAGGGTCACACACACTCACCTGGTGCAGCAGGGTCACACACACTCACCTGGTGCAGCAGGGTCACACACACTCACCTGTGCAGCAGGGTCACACACACTCAACACACATCGCCTGGTGCAGGAGGGTCACACACACACACACACACACACACACCTCCCTGGTGCAGGAGGGTCACACACACACCTCGCCTGGTGCAGAGGGTCACACAACACTCGCCTGGTGCAGAGGGTCACCACACACACACTCGCCTGGTGCAGGAGGGTCACCACACACACCACTCGCCTGGTGCAGGAGGGTCACACACACACACTCGCCTGGTGCAGGAGGGTCACACACACACACTCGCCTGGTGCAGGAGGGTCACACACACACACTCGCCTGGTGCAGGAGGGTCACACACACACTCGCCTGGTGCAGGAGGGTCACACACACAACTCCCGCCTGGTGCAGGAGGGTCACACACACACACTCGCCTGGTGCAGGAGGGTCACACACACACTCTCGCCTGGTGCAGGAGGGTCACACACACACACTCGCCTGGTGCAGGAGGGTCACACACAACACACAACCGCCTGGTGCAGGAGGTCCACACACACACTCGCCTGTGCAGGAGGTCACACACACACATCGCCTGGTGCAGGAGGGTCACCCACACACACATCGCCTGGTGCAGGAGGGTCACACACACACGCACTCGCCTGGTGCAGGAGGGTCACACACACACACTTGCCTGGTGCAGGAGGGTCACACACACACACTCGCCTGGTACAGGAGGGTCACACACACACACTCGCCTGGTACAGGAGGGTCACACACACACACTCGCCTGCTGCAGGAGGGTAACACACACACTCGCCTTGTGCAGGAAGGTCACACACACACACACATTCACCTGGTGTAGGAGGGTCACACTCGCCTGGTGCAGAAGGGTCACACTCCGCCTGGTGCAAGAGGGTCACACACACACACTCACCTTGTGCAGGAGGGTCACACACGCACTCGCTTGGTGCAGGAGGGTCACACACGCACTCGCCTGGTGCAGGAGGGTCACACACACACACTCGCCTGGTGCAGGAGGGTCACACACACACTCTCGCCTGGTGCAGGAGGGTCACACACACACACACACTCGCCTGGTGCAGGAGGGTCACACACACTCGCCTGGTGCAGGAGGGTCACACACACACACACACTCGCCTGGTGCAGGAGGGTCACACACACACACACACTCGCCTGGTGCAGGAGGGTCACACACACACACACACTCGCCTGGTGCAGGAGGGTCACACACACACACACACTCGCCTGGTGCAGGAGGGTCACACACACACACTCGCCTGGTGCAGGAGGGTCACACACACTCGCCTGGTGCAGGAGGGTCACACACACTCGCCTGGTGCAGGAGGGTCACACACACTCGCCTGGTGCAGGAGGGTCACACACACACACACTCGCCTGGTGCAGGAGGGTCACACACACTCGCCTGGTGCAGGAGGGTCACACACACACACTCTCGCCTGGTGCAGGAGGGTCACACATACACTCGCCTGGTGCAGGAGGGTCACACATACACTCACCTGGTGCAGGAGGGTCACACATACACTCACCTGGTGCAGGAGGGTCACACATACACTCACCTGGTGCAGGAGGGTCACACACACTCGCCTGGTGCAGGAGGGTCACACACACTCGCCTGGTGCGGGAAGGTCACACACACTTGCCTGGTGCAGGAGGGTAACACACACACACACCTCGCCTGGTGCAGGAGGGTCACACATACACTCACCTGGTGCAGGAGGGTCACACATACACTCACCTGGTGCAGGAGGGTCACACATACACTCACCTGGTGCAGGAGGGTCACACACACACACACACACTCGCCTGGTGCAGGAGGGTCTCACACATACTCGCCTGGTGCAGGAGGGTCACACACACACTCGCCTGGTGCAGGAAGGTCACACACACACACATTCACCTTGTGCAGGAGGGTCACACTCGCCTGGTGCAGAAGGGTCACACTCGCCTGGTGCAAGAGGTTCACACACACACACTCACCTTGTGCAGGAGGGTCACACACACACACACACTCGCCTGGTGCAGGAGGGTCACACACGCACTCGCCTGGTGCAGGAGGGTCACACACACACGCACTCGCCTGGTGCAGGAGGGTCACACACACACGCACTCGCCTGGTGCAGGAGGGTCACACACACACACACACTCGCCTGGTGCAGGAGGGTCACACACACAACTCGCCTGGTACAGGAGGGTCACACACACTCGCCTGGTACAGGAGGGTCACACACACACACTCGCCTGCTGCAGGAGGGTAACACACACACTCGCCTTGTGCAGGAAGGTCACACACACACACATTCACCTGGTGTAGGAGGGTCACACTCGCCTAGTGCAGAAGGGTCACACTCGCCTGGTGCAAGAGGGTCACAGGGTGACCCGTAGAAGCGCATTGTAGCGCGAAACGGTGCCGTCGTCTCCTCTGCACCCCCTCCCCTCCCTGCATCTAGCAATGTGCCGTCTGCAATAAACTGCACGAAAAACTACAGCGGTGAGTGCTGCCTTCTCTTCAAAATTGGTCACACACACACACTCACCTTGTGCAGGAGGGTCACACACGCACTCGCTTGGTGCAGGAGGGTCACACACGCACTCGCCTGGTGCAGGAGGGTCACACACACACACACTCGCCTGGTGCAGGAGGGTCACACACACTCTCGCCTGGTGCAGGAGGTCACACACACACACACTCGCCTGGTGCAGGAGGGTTACACACACACACTCGCCTGGTGCAGGAGGGTCACACACACACTCGCCTGGTGCAGGAGGGTCACACACACACTCGCCGGGTGGAGGAGGGTCACACACACACTCGCCGGGTGGAGGAGGGTCACACACACACACTCGCCTGGTGCAGGAGGGTCACACACACACACTCGCCTGGTGCAGGAGGGTCACACACACACACTCGCCTGGTGCAGGAGGGTCACACACACTCGCCGGGTGGAGGAGGGTCACACACACTCGCCTGCTGCAGGACTGTTTTGTTACGGTATATGCGCAAAAACAAAAGCAGGCTTAGCCTTCAGATATAGGGCCACCATTGAAATGAATGAGTTAAGTCCTCAATAAAAGCACGTTTCTGCAACAGATTGCAGTATAGCAAATTTAGGTGTAAATTCCCACATTGCAGATTTTGTTGCAAAAATGTTTGATTGAAAATCTGAATGGGGTTATTTCAGAAGATAAATCATTATTTTAGTAAATACGGGCTGAAGCGGGTTTCCGGGGTCTGATCATGGTACCGATGACGTCTGGTGAAAAACCAGCTCGGGTCAGAACCCTGGTCTCAATAGCCACGCCTTCAAATTCAGGATTCCCGAATCCTGGTGGCAGAACTGACTTCGAGTCAGAAGCGCCTGGCGATCTGGTAATCGCCAGGGGACATTGGCGACTAGTTAAACTAGGTCGGCATACCAGGCCCGTCTGGGCCAATCCGGGGCTATGAGGATGACCGGGACTCCCTCTGATTTGATTTTCCTCACCACCTTCGGGATTAGAGGAAGTGGAAGAAAAATGTAGGGAAGGCAGAACTGGCGCCACGGTTGCACCAGAGCATCCGCTCCTAGAAGTCGGGTCGTGTGACCAGGCCATGAATGCGGGGACTTTGGCATTCAAACGAGACGCCATCAGGTCCATCTGGGGTCCCCCATCGGCAGCAGATCTGTTGAAACACTTCAGGATGCAGGGGCCATTCGCCTGTGGCGAGAACCTGGCGACCGAGGAAGTCTGCCGCCCAGTTCTACACCCCCAGAATGTGAACTGCTAAGATGACGGACCCGGAGGACTCGGCTCAGTGGAGAATGCGCTCTACCTCGCGTAGAGCAGCTTTGCTGCAGGTGTCGCCCTGACGATTGATGCAAGCCACGGCTGTCGCATTGTCTGACTGGACGCGTATGTGGCAGCCCACCAGGAGCTTGTGAAATAACCTGAGAGACAGGGCTATGGCCTGTATTTCCAGCAGATTGATTGGCAGGGCTGATTCCTCTGCCAGGACCAGTGACCCTGGGAAGTGTGATGAAGGAAAACTGCTCCCCAACCTAGAAGACTGGCGTCGGTGCGGAGAACTACCCAGTCGACCGGGAGGAATGACCGACCCCTTGAGCGGGAGAATGGCTGGAGCCACCAACATAGTATCCACTTGACTGAGGACATTAGGAGAAAAACCACTTCAAAGTGAAAAAGGACTCCTGTCCCAGGCTGATAATAGGGCCATCTGCAGTGGGCTGAGATGAAATTGAGCAAATGGCATTGCTTCCATTGCCACCACCATCTTGCCCAGAACCCTCATCCCGAAACGGATGGAGAGAGGGGATGAGCGGAGAAGCGTGCGTACTCCCCGACATAGGGCCAGTGATTTGTCTTGCGGGAGAGACACCAACCCACGACTGATATCAAACATCATATGCCCAGGAAGTTGATCGACTGGGCAGGGATCGGAGAAGACTTCGTTAGGTTGTCCAGCCAAACCAGTCACGAGAGAGTGTTTATGGTTAACTGGACGCATTCCTCCCAGTCTAAGAAGGAGGGGGTAGTCTAGGTATGGCAAGACGACCACACGTCTGGAGTGAAGAATTGTCATGACGGCCGCCATGACCTTCATGAATATCCTTGGTGCTATAGCAAGACCAAAGGGTAAGGCCACAAATTGGAAATGCTACGAGTGTACTGCAAAGCGCAGGAATTGTTGGTGTGCATGGGAAATTGGAATATGGAGGTACACGACCTTGGTATCTAAGGAGGCCAGGAGTCCTCCCTCCTCCAATAAACGTGATGATGAAGCGTAAGACTCCATTCTGAACTGACAGATACGGATGCATCTGTTCAGATGTTTGAGGTCTAGGATGGAACATAATGAGCCGTCTTTTTTGAGGACGTCAAAGAGGTTTAAAGCAAAACCCCTGAAGCGTTCGGAGGTCGGTACTGGAACAATTACTCCGGTCTGTTGGAGTGATGAGATGGTGTGGAAAAAGGCGAGAGCCTTCTTCACTGGCGTTGGCGGACTGGAGGAAGAACCGGTTTGGAGGATGGTAAGTAAATTCTATGTTGTAACTGGAAGGTCCGAGATCTCGGACCTATCTGTCGTCTGTGGTGGTCAGCCAGACGTGGCAATATAGGAGTAGATGACTGTAGAGGCCGAATCCGCCGTCATTGTCTGAACCAAAGGGCTCTGAAATGGCGATCGCATTGGATGCTGCGAAGGCTGCACAGCTAGCCGAGGCCAGAGAGGTGTGAATCAAGAAGTCACAAGACAGTCATTTGGGTGATCAGATCAGACAGGTCCGGTGGGAGGTTGGTATCCTGCAAATGCTTCTGCAGGGTTTCCAACTAGACCATAATCGCCTTAGACACCCAGACCGGGGTGAATAATGGTGAAAGGGAAGTGCCTGCTGCCTCAAAAGCTGAGCGACAGTTGCTCAACCTGTCAGTTGGATCCTTAATGGAGGACCCATCCGGCAGGGACAGTAACGTTTTTGCCGCTAGGCGGGAGACTGGGGGATCGACTGGTGGAGAGTCCGCCCAATTCTTAGTGAGAGAAGAGGTGATAGCGTGCCTGGAAGGGCTTGCGACCTCCGAACTGCCTGTCCGGTCGCTCTCTTTGTTTTGTTAGGATGTCCTGGAACACAGGAAGATCGGCAAAAAATCTGTGCGTCCGTTTTACTCTTTTGAAAGAGACATTATGGACCAGCACCGTAGTAGTGGGGTCGTGCACCTTAAGCGTTTGGTTAACTGCTTATATCAGTGTGTCAACCATCGCCTGGGCATCCGAGGAGTTAAAGTCAAATGATTCATCCAGATTGGGGTCTGAAGTGAGGTCCTGAGGTTCGTTAAGCATAGGTGACCCCAGTTCCGCTTCCCGTGGGGGAAAGGCATGAGAGCATTGGGAAGAGACAGATGAGAGAGGCATTAAGGTGAGACCTCTTTCTTTTACTGCCTGAGGATATGGGACATGACCTAACCCCACCTGATGGATCCTCTAAAGAGGGATCATTTGTATGTGCGCTGCTGTGGCAGGGTGTGCTGTCCAAGGTACAGTGCTGTATAGCCTGGACCAAGGAGTTTGAAAGCTTTTCCATGGATCGAGTAAGGAAAAAGGCCCAGTCTGGCGGCTGCGGGGCTCTAGTCGTTCCGGTGTCGGCGGAGGGCCCCTGAACTTCTGCTGGGGTGCAGGCCTGGCACAGTGTGGGGTAACATGAGCATGCAGGAGTTCCTGGTGGCAGGTGACACAAGAAGCATTGTAAACATTATGGGCTTTATGGGGCTTCTTTGAGGTCTTGGAAGTCTGCATATCTGCTGATTGCAAGTGTACTAAGTCACTGATTTTATTGGCAGGTCAGAGTATATGTAGTGCAGCCTGTAATGTTGTGATGCGACAGTGAGAGTATACAGTGAGAGAGCTAATATGCAACTACTAAAGTGAGCTGCAGGTAAAAGAAACTGCTTAGGGTCTGGTCAGTGGGATTAATTATAATCCCCTGTGAGTACTGAGGGTCCACCTTACCAATGATGAAGGGAAGCCTTCTGCAGTCCAATGGTTCTATGTCCCCAGTTGCCGCTGGACGTCCCTTGTGATGGCGCCGGCCAGCAGGATAGTCACCCACATGGAGAAAGGCGCGCATGGAGATACCGCAATGCACGGGAAGCACCAGAAATATGGGTGGCACCGGAGGAAAATGACTGGTTCGCGTCTGAAATTACGTCATTTGGGGGCGTGTACAGGGACTGCACATCATCCGAGGGGAGGATTGGGGCATGGCCACTGAAGAGGCTGAAGCCGGGAACTAAAGTTGTGGCCGCGAAGGTGACGTGGACATCGTGGAGGATGTGCGAGCAGTTTCAAAGTGGCAGTGCGCCGTGCCCCGTGGGAAACAGGGGCCCTCCATTGACAGTCTCACCCGCCGCCTATATATGGTGCCCTCCGGGCGTGATGTGCATGGATGTCAATGCTGCATAGGGCTCCAGGAGTGCCGGGGTCTGCAGGGATGGTCCATGCTGTGCATAGTGCTCCAGACTCCATAGGGCTCCAGGGGTCCTGAGGTCTGCAGGCATGGTCCATGAAGTGCATAGTGCTCCAGAGTGCATAGGGGTCCGGGGGCCCTGGAGTCTCTGCTGTAGTAGTAGAGTAAAGTCCATGTAGGAGTCCATTGGTCCTAGGGATACATTGCTGTGCAGGCAGATGTGCTGCTGGGATCCCTGTGATGCTGGCACTGGCAGAGAGGACTCAGCAGTATTGTAATTGCAGACTGCAATCCAGGCTCCATGAGGTGGGGGCTGGGGAGGTATGCTGTTATCTCTAGGAGGGTTGTTCCATGTATGCCTACTACCCAAGCTCTGTATAGAGGCTGGGAAGGCAGTAATCACAATCCCGATGACAGGGATAAGAGGGGGTCTACGCCATGTGCAGAGGGGGATAAGGGGAGGTGACACTCAGCGTGCCCTTCTGTTGGTGGTTGTGGGAGATCAGCGCCCTTAGGGGAACTGTCACCCTGGTAAAAGTCAGTGGGTGAGGAGTAGCCCATACTGGATCCCACGTCGCAGAAGGGGGTACGTGGAAGTGACACTCCATGTTCCCGTTTGTTGGTAGTTGTGGGAGAGCGGTGCCCTTACGGGAGCCCTCGCCCTCTAGTCTTCATTGGTATCCACAAAAAAAGGGAAAGAAAGAGGGGGGAAAAAAAAAAAAAAAAAAAAAAAAGACCAGTTTACTTACCGGTAGGCTGGTTTTATGGAGCCACGACAGCACCCACAGAGAGAGAGGGGATCCGCCCCCAGGGACAGGAAACCTACAGATAAAAAGGGGCGGTCCCCTCGCCTCCTCAGTTGTTTTACAGAGACCGAGAGGAACCGTCAATTAGTATAAGTTCGAATCAGACAATAAACAAACCACACCACCACACGTGTGCCAACCAAATCGTGAAAGCAAGCAAAAGGGGGGGGAAGTGAGTGGGTGCTGTCGTGGCTCCATAAAACCAGCCTACCGGTAAGTAAACTGGTCTTTTCCCATCGCCACGACAGCACCCACAGAGAGACTTACAGAGATCAATACTCAGGCTGGGACAATCGTGCGGAGGACAGACCTCCCAAACACTAAATCAGAACCGGAAGATAAATTCAACCGATAGTGGTCATAAAAAGTAGAAGGTGAAGACCAGGTTGCCGCCTTACATATCAGTTCAATGGACGTGTCTGCCCTCTCTGCCCAGGAAGAAGCCATTGCCCTGGTGGAATGGGCCCGTACACCATCCGGAGGAGGCAGACCCGATGACTCATAAGCTAGCCCAATAGCATCTCTGATCCAGCGGGACAAGGTACTCTTCGAGACCCCAGACCCCTTCCGAAGGCCCTGGAAGGAGACAAACAGAGCCCTACACTTCCTCCCTGCCTGAGTCCTATCAATGTAGGTGAGGACGGCACGTCGAACATCCAGAGTATGAAACTTAACCTCAGCCGGGGAAACTGGGTCAGGATAAAAGGAGGGAAGGACAATCTCCTGACTACGGTGAAACCTAGAGACTACCTTCGGGAGGTAAGAGGGATCAGGCTTCAGTACCAACCTATCAGGAAGGACAGACAAGAATGGAGGGTCTATGGAGAGAGCCTGAATGTCACTAACCCGTCGAGCCGACGTAAGGGCAACTAAAAGGGCCGTCTTAAGGGAAAGAACCTTCAGAGAGGAAGAGACTAAAGGCTCAAACGGAGCACCAGTAAGCGCCTCCAGAACCAAGTTCAGGTCCCACGGAGGCACACTGGCAATGTGAACAGGGGCACTACGTTCACAGGCAGAAATAAAACGAGCAATCCACCGATCTCCAGCCACATTAGCCCCATACAAAGCCCCCAAGGCCGAAACCTGAACTTTAAGGGTACTAACAGACAACCCCAAGTCCCGACCCCGTTGAAGAAACTCCAATATAGCCCGGGTAGGGACCACCTCAGAAAGGGGAACCGTGTGAAAAGACAAAAACTTTCGCCACACCCTACAGTAGATGTTAGTAGTGGATGACTTCCTACTCAGAAGAAGGGTGGAAACCAGACCGTCCGAAAACCCCCGGGATCTTAATAACTGCCTCTCAAATTCCACGCCGTCAAGTGGAGACCGTGCACTTGAGGATGACGGAGCGGACCCTGAGACAGCAGAGACGGGGTTGATGGCAGGATCCAAGGATCCGACAGGGACATGGCCCGGAGCCAGGAAAACCATGGTCTCCGCGGCGAGAAAGGAGCAATGAGAATGACCCTCGCTCCTTCCTCCCTGATCTTCCTGATGACCAATGGAAGAATAGACATTGGAGGAAAGGCATAGGCGAGAGGGAACGACCAAGGGACTTGGAGAGCGTCCACCACCTCCGGACAGTCCCTGACATGGAGAGAGGCAAACCGCTCGACCTGACGATTCGCCCTGGTAGCGAACAGATCGATGTCCGGGAGACCCCAGAGGCGAGCAATCTGCAGGAACACCCGCCTGTTCAATGTCCATTCGCCCTGGCGCAGAGCATGCCGACTCAGATAATCGGCTGTGGAGTTGTCCGTTCCCTTGATATGAAGGGCCGTGAGGGACAGGAGACGATCTTCGGCCAGACAGAGGATCCGAGATGCAATAGACATCAGAGGTCGTGATCGCGTACCGCCTTGACGATTGATATATGCGACACAAGTCATATTGTCCGTCATGACCCTGACGTGCCGAGAATCCAACTGTGGGAGAAAGCGAAGTATTGCCTGAAGAATCGCCTTAAGTTCCCGGACATTAGAAGAATCCGCTGCTTCCTGGACTGACCAAGGACCCTGGGCCCAGAGGGACCCCAGATGAGCCCCCCACCCGGCAGGACTAGCATCAGTGACAACAATTCTAGACGGGGAAACCACCCAGGGAACCCCCTTAGCCAGGTGAGCAGGAGACAACCACCATGAGAGGGAAGCGATAACCTCAGAAGACAGGACAAGGAAGCTGTCAAGGGACCCCCGCAACTCCTCCTCAGCACAGAGAACCTCCCACTGCAGACACCTGGTGTGGAACTGAGCCCACAGAACCGCTGGAATACAAGAGGTCAAGGACCCCAGTAAAGACATAGCCGACCGCAAGGACATCCGAGGATGGCTCACCGCCAACCCAACCTTGGAGAGAATCACCTGCTTCTTGGCCTCCGGCAAAAAACACAGCTGACTCACAGAATCCAGGTGCAGACCCAAGAAGGATTGACAAGTCAGAGGTACCATCCTAGATTTATCCCAGTTAATCAACCAGCCTAAGGACTGCAAAAAAGAAATGGTCCGCGACAAGCGATCTCTGCACTGAGAAGCAGAGTTGCCCACAATCAAAAAGTCATCAAGATATGGCACAATAAGAATATCCTGATGACGCAAAAAACACATCACCTCTGACATCACTTTGGTGAAGATCCGGGGAGCCATGGCGAGGCCAAACGGCATTGCTGCAAATTGAAAATGCCGGAGCCGACCCTCGACCGTGATGGCCACCCGGAGGTACTTCTGATGGTCCGGATGAATCGGCAGATGGTAGTATGCGTCTTTTAAATCCAGGACCGCCATAAAACACCTAGGAAACAAGACCTTAATAGCTGATTGAATGGATTCCATCTTAAAACTACAGGCCCGCAAAAAAGAGTTCAACCTCCGCAAGTTAATAATAGTCCGGAAAGACCCATCAGGTTTAGAGACCAGGAATAAGGGGGAGTAGACACCCCTTCCTTCCTGGTCCCCAGGGACCTCCAACAAGACACGTTTCTCCAACAAACTCCGAACCTCCAACTCCAGTGCCTGCTGCTGCACCGAAGACGGAGGGGAAGTCTGCACAAAAAAATCTGGAGGAAAAACCTCAAAATCTAACTTCAGACTTGATGACACAATAGACCAGATCCAAAGACTAGAAGAAATAGCACGCCATCTTGCGGAAAAAAGACGCAACCTCCCCCCCACAGGAGGGACCGGACTATCGGAATTTATTATCCCTCCTAGAGGAGGAACCAAAGAGGGCACCTTTGGTCTTTGAAGCCTTGGTATCCCACTTGTTGTCCCATCTGTTACGTCTTTGAAGGGCTTCTTCTGACCGAACGACCTGCGCCTGAACGCCCTCCTATAGGACGGAAGAGAAGCATTAGGGAACCCCGATTTCCTTTCAGCAGCCTTGGCCAGGAGCTCATCTAAGGGCTTGCCAAACAGGTACTCACCCCTACAGGGCAATGAACACAACCTATTCTTGGCTTGAGCATCCCCTTTCCAGCCCTTAAGCCATAAAGCCCGACGAGCCAAGTTAGAAAGACCTGCCGATCTGGCCGCCAATCTTAGGGAATCCGCCGAGGCATCCGCCAAATAAGCAGTACCCCCCCTGATCAGAGGAAGCGCTGAAAGCAACTTGTCCCTCGAAACACCGGCCCGAAGTTGATCTTCCAATTGATCAATCCAGACCAACATGGACCGCGCCGTACAAGTAGCAGACACGGCAGGTTTAAACGCCCCTGTGCAAGACTCCCAGGAACGTTTAAGGAGCATATCCGCCTTGCGATCTAATGGATCCGAGAGCAGGCCTGAATCATCCACCGGCAGGGACGAATGCTTAGAAGCTGAGGCGACTGCTGCATCCACCTTCGGAACTGACGACCAGGACAACAAATCCTCATCATCAAAGGGATAACGCCTCTTGGAGGAAGAAGGGAGTGACCCACGGTGTTCCTGCTTGTCCCATTCCCGCTGAACTACATCCTTCAGTGCTGAACTGACGGGAAAGGAACGGAGCTTTTTCTGTGCAAGTCCCGCAAACATAATATCTTGGGATGACTTGACCTCCTTAGAATCTGAAATCCCCATAGTGGCCCGGTCCGACTTGACCAAATTATCCATACTATCCAAGGGGAAACACGATCTGCCCTCATCCTCCGAAGACGATGCCGAGGAAGAATCAGAAGTATCGGTGCTAAGTTGACCGCTCTCAGCCTCAGAAACAACCATGGACAAATCTGGATGGGACTTTTTCCTCCGTTTTTTAGACTGACTCTGGAGCGAAAAAGACTGTAATTCCTCCCGAATCATCGCCCGGATATCAGGCACAGAGGACTCCTCACGTACTGTGGCGGCAATACATGATTGGCACAGGCGTTTAGGATAAGAATCAGGGAGAAGTTGGGGACACAGAGCACATTGCTGGTGCTTCACATTCTTAACCTTCTTAACCTAGGAGAGTGACACAGACACGGAGGACAGACGTCAGAACAGAGGCCACAGCCCGACTTACCCCGAAGGACAGCTCACCCCATGTACCGGTCCCGGAGGTGGAGGTCCAGCTGAAGTGGGAGACGCAGTTGTCCGTGCCTTCTCACTTCTGTCTGTGGATCCCTCATCCCTGGAGCGACCACTGGACTTTCCTCTGCTGGCTTGCCTCTCTTCAGTCAGAGGGCGCCCCTCTGAAGCCCCTGGAGAGGACATGTCTGCCGGCCCCAGGCGTCCGCACGCCGGGAATCACATATCCTCCCCCAGGCCACCTCCCCCGGCTACCCCGGAAGCGGAAACGACATCACCTCCGGGGTCGGAGCGCAGAGCCGCACTGCGCATGCGCGCCCGGCCACCCGGAAGCGCCGGCGCGCGCACCGCAGCAGTCCCACACACTCAGACCTGCCGGAGGCGACCGCGGGATAGGCGGCACCTCCCCAGCACCCGCCCGATCACCGCGCTCCAGCGTGCCCCACAGGAGCCATCACCAAGGCGCCGATGACGGGCGGGCACCGCATCGGCGCCCCGCACCACAGCACCCCCGACTGCCCAGTGAGTAAGGGAGATACCTGCGGCGTCTCCTCACAGCATCCTCCTGCGCTCCCCATGCGGCAATACGGACCACCCCAGCAGTTGCCTCCATGGTGACGGCCAGATGAAGAGAGAGCCTGAGACAGGACTTCCCATCGCTGCATCTGCAGTCCCAGGCCCTGCCGTTCTCACAGAAACCGCACAGAGGCTGATTGGACCCAGGTAAGCAGAACCCTGCTAACTGTAGGTTCCCTTCAGGGACAGGAAACCAACTGAGGAGGCGAGGGGGACCGCCCCTTTTTATCTGTAGGTTTCCTGTCCCTGGGGGCGGATCCCCTCTCTGTCTGTGGGTGCTGTCGTGGCGATGGGAAAAAAAAGATGAGGGTCTGTACCGCATCTACCTCCTACAGACACTAAGCTGAAACTGGTTGGCTCTGGCCCAGTCAGGGGGTGTATACTGCAGGGGAGGAGTTACTCTGTTTTTATATTCCCTTAATGTCAGCCTCCTAGAGATAGCAGCATACCACCCAAGGTCCTGTGTCCCCCAATGAGGCGAATAAGAAAAAGCTTAGTCCTTTTTTTAAATAATAATAATAATAAATATAAATAAATAAAATAATAAAAAGATTGTGCAGGACTCATTTTCTCACATATGGTATACTATGGAGTTCCTATCAGTAAATAAAAGTCTGGGAAGCAGATGAACAGTCTTACAAGACTGGGAAGACTTATTAGCACTCGGCAGTGGTTGCTGTTCCATGTAAGCTGATTTTCATTAATTTAATACTATTGGCCTGGCAGTGACTGTGAGGAGGAGACCAGCTGTCATGGTGGCATCAGAGCCACCATTTCCCTATTACATGGTAGAATTCAAGATGGTCACATGACTGCCTGGTACAAAGAGTTGGCAATGTGAGGGTCATATCTAGTACACGCAAAGTATTGAGACGTTTTCACCTCAGGATTTTATTTGGAGCCTAACCAGCAGTGGGTGATAAATACAGAAGTGGTGACATCTTTCTATTATACTTTTCTTCTGATTGTTCCACTCCTGGTTTTGTCTACAAATCCCGAGGCTAAAAAAACTCATCAAATAAACGTGTCCACGTGGCCTAATGGTGATTTAATTGTTGGTTTAGCATATGTCTCTTAAGGAACCGTCACACGCCGCAATCTCGCCTGGCGATATGAGGCGATCTAACGTGTGTGCTCACGATTTTCATGGTCGCCTCAAATCGCAGATGGCGGCATCACACGCCGCAATGTCGCCCTGAAGCTAAGGCGATGTGTCACTCCGGAAATTGCCTCCCCTATAGCGGAACCAATCTTGCCTAATTCCATCGCAGCTTCACACGCCGCAATCTCAAAGGCAATGTGGGCGTACATGTGCGGCGAGAACATAGGCGTACCACAGTGGTTTACACTGCGCCCCATACACGCCCATTGGACAACGCAACAGCGTTATGATTGGACAGTCTGCACTGGAAGGCTGGCTAATACATAACGCCATTGTCTATCGGAGCTTGCACTGAGTTTGAAGACGGTTGTGTAGCTGAAGATGTGTGTGGTGCTGAACAGACAGCTCTTCAAAGATGGCGCCCTGTCAACTGACAGCCAATGGGAACACAGTAGCCAACACCAATCATCGCAGACAGGGTGCGGACTACAGAACGCTTGAGGCATGCCTACGGGAAATCATAGGCAACGCTCTTTCCATCATTATCGCCCTGTCACACGCCAAAACACAGAAATATCACCTTCATGATTGCGGCTGATTACTGAGCACTGCTCAGGAATCAGGCGACAGCCGAGGTGCGATTTATCGCCGTGAAATTCCCAAATCACATGCCGCAACCATGAGGCAATTTCACGGCGAATGCTCCGGGGCGACATATTGCCTTTCAGATTTCCAGGCGATATTGCGGCGTGTGATGGTACCTTTAGTGCTTATCAAATCTTGTCCTGCCGCTAAATAATCTAATGTTGTGCTTTAGGTCATACTGATATATTGGGATTATCCACTTCTCTGTGGTTCCTATAGCTAATCCGTCAACTACACTAGTCACAGTGCTTGGCACATGCTCAGATTTGTTGGCGAGGGTCGTTGTCTACCTGTTAATTGTTCTCAGCTGTATGTCAAGACATCAGCTTAATATGTTCTCCAGATGTCTGGTGGATGCTTTACATGACATCACATCAGTGTCAGCTGACATAGACAGTGTCACCTTTTTATTTTCTGGGGAGATAGACAATGTGCAGATTGCTGATTGAGCAAGATTAGGTTTACACACCACATATAACTGACGTAAAAATCCAAATCATGCCTACTTGAGGGGGTAGCAAGACATAATCAACAACATCTTGCTGCCCACCTCAACTAGGCATACACAGATTACACTTATGCATGACAAAAGCACACTGACTCAGTCTGCATCATTATGGTCAATGCCCCCATTGGCACAAACCCCCAAACTAGTTTTTCTGGGGTTCAGACATAAGCCCTGAGGGAGCCACTGATTGTAGGGCCAGGCACCATGTGATCATAGGCTGAAGGAGTAATTTATACACTAAAAGGAAAGAGTTATTAATGGGACAATACAGATTTCTGCTGAGGTCGTGTCTAACAGATCTGCATGCATTAAAAATGTACTGAACCATGAAATAACATCCCCCAGTATCACTAATTCTACAATCTCATAAGAATATACTGAACTTCTGGAAGAAATGACAATAGTATTTGTATCCTGCAGCCATCTGTCACACAAGGATAAATTAGCCCTTGCAAAAAAAAGTTCATATGAAATATGGTCATTAGCAACCCACAGATAAGAAGTACACACTATTAAAAAAGTGACATTAAAATTTTTATCATATTTGCACCGCCAAAAATGGGAAAAATAATATATATAAAAAACTTAAACAGCCAGTTGTTTCTGCAAGCCATTTTTGTTACAGGTCGGTCCATGTAATGCAGTGTCATGATATTTCATCCATATAAATACGCTGCCTCATTAGTAGCCCATACAGGTCCGGAATATTGATGGTCAGATGACAGTTTACATAGCTGGAATGATGAATCTCTGCAGAATCCCCCCCATGAGGAAAAGATCAGATCTTATACAGGACACATAGAACATCTTATATAGGACAGTCATAGATATGAATTTCCTGGTCGTCTCCAGCGGAGACAATTTTCGATCCATTTCTATTATACTGTACACCCCAAACCTAAGAGGAAAAAACACAAGTCATTTATTAAATTAATACAATGCACTGAAAGGATGACATTTGTGCAAAAATCATTGGTCTGTCACAAACAATTTGTTTTTTAATTCGCTGAAAACAATCTAAACGTGTAAGTGATTGCGATGGGCAAATGTTCGTGTCTTCTATTGACATGTAGCAGAACCTGCTCATGCTTACAGCATCTACTATCACAACCTCTCTAATAAATGAGGATACACGAGTACTCAGAACGACCACCCTATAATGTGCAGAGCTGGGTGACACTAGTGATGGAAGTTTACTACTATGGGGTCATTGGGTTTGTGTTAAAGGGGTTGTGCCTTGTACAACTGTACACTTTGAATAGGTTCCCATGATTGGATGTGTTAAAAAAAATGTTCCTGTCAAAAATATTCTTATAAAAGGTACCCCTGTGTAATGTTTGTGTCCGACTATGCAGGAACATGTCGGATATACCACAGCTACTGGGCAGGGGAGGAAGTAAGCAAGAGTAACAGACATTACAGTAAGGGATCACAGCTGAATATCGCAGGACAAGAACATATTGTTTTAAACACATCCAATTGTGGAACTTATTTTTATTCGAGGATCGATTACCGTATATACTCGTGTATAAGCCGACCCGTGTATAAGCCGACCCCCCTACTTTTGCCCCCAAAAACTGGGAAAACTTATTGACTCGCGTATAAGCCGAGGGTGGACTCCAGCACAGGTATACAACCCCCAGCAGTGAGGTATACAGCAGCCTCCCCAGTGGTAGTATACAGCAGCAGCCCCAGTGGTAGTATACAGCAGCCCCAGAGGTATATACAGCCCCAGAGGTATATGCAGCTCCAGAGGTATATGCAGCCCCATATGCAGCCCCAGAGGTATATGCAGCCCCAGAGGTATATGCAGCCCCAGAGGTATATACAGCAGCAGCAGCCCCAGTGGTATATACATCAGCAGCCCCAGTGGTAGTATACAGCAGCCCCAGAGGTATATGCAGCCCCAGAGGTATATGCAGCCCCATAGGTATATGCAGCCCCATAGGTATATGCAGCCCCAGAGGTATATGCAGCCCCAGAGGTATATGCAGCCCCAGAGGTATATGCAGCCCCAGATGCAGCCCCAGTGGTAGTATACAGCAGCCCCAGTGGTAGTATACAGCAGCCCCAGAGGTATATGCAGCCCCAGAGGTATATGCAGCCCCATAGGTATATGCAGCCCCAGAGGTATATGCAGCCCCAGAGGTATATGCAGCCCCATAGGCATATACAGCAGCAGCAGCCCCAGTGGTATATACATCAGCAGCCCCAGTGGTAGTATACAGCAGCCCCAGTGGTAGTATACAGCAGCCCCAGTGGTAGTATACAGCAGCCCCAGTGGTAGTATACAGCAGCCCCAGAGGTATATGCAGCCCCAGAGGTATATGCAGCCCCAGAGGTATATGCAGCCCCATATACAGCCCCATATGCAGCCCCAGAGGTATATACAGCAGCAGCAGCCCCAGGGCTGTATACAGCCGCAGCCCCAGATGCAGCCCCAGGGCTGTATACAGCCGCAGCCCCAGGGCTGTATACAGCCGCAGCCCCAGGGCTGTATACAGCCGCAGCCCCAGGGCTGTATACAGCCGCAGCCCCAGGGCTGTATACAGCCGCAGCCCCAGGGCTGTATACAGCCGCAGCCCCAGGGCTGTATACAGCCGCAGCCCCGGAGGTATACAGGCCCCCCATCAAGTTCCAGGGCTCCCCCCACCTTGCGCGCAGCCTGTAAAGGAAAATCATACTTACCAGTGTCCAGTCGCGCCGTCCGCAGCTGCCGACATGACGATCCCGGGCTCCATTCAGCGTCTTCCGGCTTCCGACTTCCTGTGCGCGCGGGCAATGACGTCATTGCCCGCGACTACAGGAAATGCGGAAGACGCTGAATGGAGCCCGGGATCGTCATGTCGGCAGCTGCGGACGGCGCGACTGGACACTGGTAAGTATGATTTTCCTTTACAGGCTGCGCGCAAGGTGGGGGGGGGCCCTGGAACTTGATGGGGGGCCTATATACCTCCGGGGCTGCTGCGGTATTTTTTTTATTTTTTTTTATATACTCGCGTATAAGCCGAGGGGGGACTTTTCAGCCCAAATTTTGGGCTGAAAAACTCGGCTTATACGCGAGTATATACGGTAATTGAAACGTACAATTGTTCTGGACACAACCCCTTTAATTTACAAACAATTTCTCCATCTTGTAATTTGCAAAAAAAAAAAAAAAAAAAAAAACAGACACAAAAACACTTCACGACCCACGAACAGTGTGACCTACAATGTATACATAATAAAGGTCTCAGCGACTGAGCTACTGATGAAGATTATAGTCTCATCATACTCATTCCAAGTAAAGCCTTAAAGTGGCTATATACCTCTGCTGTCTGTGGACCTCTATTCCTCCCAACCACTCAAACATTTGCACAATTACCCAAGCCTGTAAGCATTACTAATGGAGGGAGGGGTATAAACCACAGCTAGACATGTCTGATAAAGGCTCATCTCTCTAGATGACAAGCAATCAGGCATGTTTGACATCTCTTATTTGGGAAGAGAACCATACAAACTACAGGGTTTGTCAGTTCTGCTGATATAAATCGGGTTTGGTTTACATTTATGTAACCTGAAAAGTCACTTTCACCACTCACATATAAATTACACATATTATCTACATATCTAATCATGCCCATACATCCTAAATATCTGCCAGCCATCTCTCCCGACTCTTAGGGTACCGTTACACGTCGCAACATTGCATGCAATTTCACTTGCAATTTACTGGTTGCAGTGAAATCATGGACACATTGTTCTATCTTGATGCTGTGTACAAATGGAACAATGTGTCCATGATTTCACTGCAACCAGTAAGTTGCAAGTGAAATTGCATGCAATGTTGCGACATGTAACGGTACCCTTAGTATAAGAACAGTCACGCCGTTGAGCATTCAGGTCTTCGCAACCGAGTAACAGTAGAAGGTCTCGGTTCCACTAGCGCATGACATCCAATGCGAGAGTATTGGATACGTCATGCTAATGACACTCAGTTCAGGTTCTGCTGTGAGTGTCTGTAAATATAGCCCCGGCACACAAAAAAGATGAGGAGATTTTTAGTATCTTTCTGTGTTCTTTATTATAAAGGTTGACAAGAACAAGTTGTATCACACAACGTATCGGCTCAAGGCGAGCCTTTCTCAAGTGAATCTTGTGAATGTGGTTAGAGTACGTGGGTAGGTTCCCACATGAGCATCCGCTCAGGCCAGTACCCTCAGGGGATACTCAGCAGGTGACACTGTCCTAAATTCTTAGTGCAAGTGTAGCAGCAGCATAGTGGCTGGTCCCTCCATACAGACCAGCCACTATGCTGCTGCTACACTTGCACTAAGAATTTAGGACGGAGTCACCTGCTGAGTATCCCTGAGGGTACTGGCCTGAGCGGATGCTCATGTGGGAACCTACCCACGTACTCTAACCACATCCACAAGATTCACTTGAGAAAGGCTCGCCTTGAGCCGAAACGTTGTGTGATACAACTTGTTCTTGTCAACCTTTATAATAAAGAACACAGAAAGATACCAAAAATCTCCTCATCTTTTGTGTGTGCCAGGGCTATATTTACAGACTCTGCAGCCTTTTTTCCCCAGAGCACCCAAACGGTGGTTGAGCTGTACTATATGCTTCTAAACTGCTGTGAGTGTGACCGAGCGTCATAAACTGTAATCTGATCCGGAGATCAGATCACAGGTGCAAAGAGGAGGGATAAATTAATCTCCTCCTCTGTTAGTCTGCGTATATCACACTGCACTCACATGTCGCCCGAGTGCAGTGCGATGTTTCACTATTAGGCTGAGGTTCCACTTGTGTTCTAAAGGGACACTGTCTAGTAATTTTTCAGTATGATACTAATATTACCCTTGAATAGGGCCTGGGCAGACCTTTTCAAAACATGTAAACTCATTATTGTACAGTTTGTACTTTCCAGGTTATCAGCATTGTCAGACCCAGCAGGGAGCTCCTGGATTAGTCCTCTCCATTATAAGCAAACAGGAATAGTCCAGCTGCTGTCTAAACTGTCATGTAATTATGCACTCCCTCTCAGCAACTCCCTCCTCCCTCCGCTAACAGTGCAGTGTCAGGTTTCATTTACAGGAGGTCTATTCTGTTGAGGACACGGAGAGAACTATTACAGATCTGCCTTATCTAGACTCCATTTGTTTCTCTAAGAAGGTATTCCCGCTGTGACAGTTTCTGTGTTGTATTTGACCTCTTGTGATGCTGCAAACACAGAGAGCAGAGAGGAGAATACAGCTTCCCCCCACACTGATGTCCTGTGCAGTAATGTGGTGCGAGTATGTGACATGCATATTCATGCTATGGGTAGGGGACAGCAGAGAACTAAGTGGATCATTCGCTGTGAGTGACAGATGGAATGAATTTCTTTATTTGAAATTTAGAGAAGATAGAAGGGAAATCTAAATAAAAGAAATACATCAATAGAGGGAGTTTAGAGCGAGGAATTAGAAACGGATAGCAGTTACATATGGATTTTTGACCAGACAGTTTTTAGTTCCAACGGATGAGCGCAATCCGATAAAACATCGGATTGCACTCGCACCATTGTAAATCAGGCAGTGTCCATCTGGATCGCGGATCACATGCATCAATACAAGTGAATAAGAGTGTGTGAAACATCGCAATGCAATCGGACGTCACCTGACTGCCTTGCGATATGCGCAGAGCCCGGCAATGCAGGAGATGGGGAGATTAATCTCTCCATCTCCTCTGCAGCTGTGATCCGATTGCAGGATTGGATCACAGCATAATGACACTTGGCCGCTCGCAGTGGAGCAGGAGCTGAGGATCATTACCATATCGCAACCGATGCTCACGCAACACAAACCATATGCAGATGGAACTCTGGTCTTACCCATAGACTTCTATGGGTGCATTTGATCTGAGACTCTCTGACAATCACAGCATGATGTGATTTTTTTTGCATGCAGATTGGGGCCGAGAAAAAAAAAAAAAAAAAAAACTTGGTCACTGCCTAATTGTTGTTTAAAAATAGTGCAAACCAATGTTATATTGGATTACACTCGTCCGTTGTAAACGCAAGTGGAACCGAGGCCTTAAAATCGGATACCAGATATCAGCGACATCAGCCTATCTTCTGTAAGAATAGTAGAACAGAAGGATCAGGATTTTAATTTAAAATGACCCAATCCTTATCGCCCAACATCATCTGTCAAGGGGTGTCGAGAGGTCCTTAGCGCTGAAACGCGTTGCATTTCTGAGATTACCTAATAAAGAAGATTCACATCCACCTTGCACCAGGATCTGTGTTTGTGGAACAATGTCTAGACAAACTGACATTTATTCTCTAGATCTTTGCCCCCTGGCTCCGTTTGGTACATAATGCCGTGGGGGAAGGAGAGTGGCTGCACAGTTATCAACCTTGTGTCTCTTCATGAATCATCAGCATCTGGCTCCAGCATACCTCCTCATAGAGGTCGGAGTGAACGATGCTGGTCTTGATGTATCGGGCACATTGACTGCAGCTTGAAGTAATATGAAAACAAGAAGATATTATTTGTGTTACCTGTTCTTGGTGGTCAAAGAAAGTATATACACATGTCCTGCTGGCAACATCCCAGACCTTTACACTTTTATCAGATGAGCTAAAAACAGAATAGATATAGAAACATTTCCTATTAGTCACAGATCTCTTACAGATATGTGATGTATAAAGAGAGACATGTTACCCACGCTTCCTACCTGGAGACAAAGTGAGCGTCATCAGGAGAGAAAGCCACATTCAGCACCCAGGAGCCATGCCCACTGAGGGTCCCAGCCAAACTGGCGTGTTGCCTAAGACAAGAAATACAGATATAATGCATGGGTTTACATGTTGTTTCTTAACTACTTTCACATTAAATGGAATTTGTCTGCAGGAATTAGTCATTAAATTTGAGAGCAACAAAATGTATAGTCAGCTGATTGCTCAGCAAAATTACTGTAGTTTCAATAAATTAGTGTTTTTATAAGCAGGAGATTAATATTACAGGACTAGGTGTCACTTGCAAGACAGTCCAGCTAAACTGTGTAACCCTCCCCCACCAGAGATTGGCATCTTGCTGCAAATGTATATAGTGTACACAGGAATCAGTCAATCTGGGTGTGTGGGGTTATACAGAGGTCTGCATTTTGATCACTGCTACATCTGAAGCAGAAAAAAACAGGCGATTTATCAAAACTGCAATGAGCAGAGCAGTAAATGATACATCTCTGTTATGAGGCTCTTTTCCCCTATATTATGCTGCTCTCAGATTACATAGCAAAAATCTACTGACAGAGTCCCTTTAAAAGGTACTGTCACACGCGGCAATATTGCTAGGCAATTTCACTGGCAATTTGCTGGTTGCAGTGAAATCATGGACAAATTGTTCTATTTTGTTGCCGTGTACAAATGTAACAATGTGTCCATGATTTCACTGCAAACAGCAAATTGCCAGTGAAATTGCCTAGCAAAATTGCCGTGTGTGACGGTACCTTTAAAGAGGACCTGTCACCAAACCAGGCATGGTGATCTAATTACAGCACTGGATACAGCATGTCTGCAGTATGCAGACAAGGGGTCACCCAGCACTTGAGCAGCCCTGTACCCCGAGATAATACACTTAGAAAACTTACATGCTCCAGCCACTAAGGAGGTGGCTAGGGGCTGCAGCCAAGGGCAGATTCACACCCCCTGCATGTTTAATCTGCCCACCGCTGCCAATCACTCTCTCCCTCTTCCACAGCATTTACACAGAGTTTTTATTTCTCTCTCCCAGAAAGTCTGTTTAGCCCTGCCCCCTGAGGGGTGGAGCCAAACGGCAAGTTCTGGGAAAAAAACAAAACAAAACTCTGTTTAAATGCTGCTGCAGAGGGAGAGAATGATTGGCAGCGGTGGGCAGATTAAACATGCAGGGGGTGTGAATCTGCCCTTGGCTGCAGCCCCTAGCCACCTCCTATTTGGCTGTAGCATGTAAGTTTTCTAAGTGTATTATCTCGGGGTACAGGGCTGCTCAAGTGCTGGGTGACCCCTTGCCTGGATGCTGCAAACATGCTGTATCCAGTGCTGTAATTAGATCACCATGCCTGGTGTGGTGACAGGTCCTCTTTAAAGAGAACCTGTCAGCAGGATTTAGCACTACAAAGTAAAGCCATGGCTAGTGATAAGCGAGTACCGAAATATTCATAATCGCTATACTTATAATGAGTAGTTTTTAATACTCACATATTCGTATGAATAGCGAGTCCAATGTTAGGCTCCGCCCACACACAATCCGGCCAGGGGCTGGCTGGTAGATCTTGCCCTGGGGGGGGCAGTCTACTTTTTCAGCCCGAGCCGAAGTGAGGACCTTTGGTGCTAGAGGAGCAAGCCTGGTGAAGAGCAGGGGGTGCTTCACTCGTCTGATTCGCTCACCGGCCTCCACCATGCTGTCAGCCGCGGGCCGCCGCCTGCTTCACGGGTCCTGCTGTCATTGCGGCAACTGCGGCCGCAAAGCACTGCCGCGCGGCCGCTATCATTACAGTGGGCGGCCCTGGGACAATACCACCGGCCTGGGGGGCAGATGCCTCCCTGCCACCTGGGCCAGTCCACCCCTGCATCTGGCTATAAAACGAGCATTTCCAGGACAGGGTGGGAAGGTGGGCTTTTTTTTAGGTTTCTATTTCATAAAACACCTTGCTGTGCCCCCGAAAGAGAGCCTAACATTCAAAAGGCTCTCAATGAGGTGCCAGCTCACTGTGTACTGAACAGAGCTGGCAATATATGTGACAGATCCATAACAATCGACAAATCACTCATGAGCACCAGCGTTACTCACCGAGTAATGAGCATCACGAATACCGTACTATTCGCGCAAATAGTAACGATTACACTCGCTCAACCCTAGCCATGGCCATAATAGTGCTGATGCTCATTAAACTGATAAATACAAAGAACAAATCCAATCAGTTGTGAAGTAATCTTCGTCTAAAAATTTTCATCTAATTATGTCTTTTGTGCATTCAGGCAGAATTTAGGGGTCAGGTCTTCGCTTCTCTGCCCACCTCCTCTTTTTCTTTTACAAGTCGCTGATTACCTCCTTTTTGAAATTCTCCGCCGCCACGATTGCGGTGGGCAACATGTAAGCAGTACGATTCTGTAGATTTTCAATAAAATTACACCAGAGGCAGCATATGCGCAGATCAAGATTTCAGCTCAGTTACCTCTTAATTAAGCTAAAATCTCAATCTGCTCATGCTCCGCCTCCATTTTACTGAGAACAGTCTGTGGGATCACACTGCACATGGTCTTCAGTACAATGGCGCCGAAAACCCCCCCCAAAAAAAACAAGATTTTGGCTTAATGAAAAGGTCATTGAGCTGAAATGATCTGCACATACGCCCCCTCTGTTGCTATATTATTCAAGACCTGCAGACCGGCCAGAGTCACACTAAGTCAGCGTTGCCCACCGCAATGATGGTAGACGTGTAAAGGAAACATGGGAGGCAGGCAGAGGGGCGAATAATTAAAAGAGCCTACCCCCAAGTCCTGCCTCAACACACAGAAGACACCATTAGATTAAATTTTAGAGTAAAGGCCGGTTTACACGTAGTGACATCGTTAAAGATGTCGCTGCAACTTGTGATGTTGCAGCGACCTCGTAGCGATGTCGCTGCGTGTGACACGTACCAACGGCCAGCGACCAGCTTGCTGATCGTTGATGAATGGCCAGGGTTGTTTTTCCATTGTTGGCCGGCCGCTGGGCAGTACACATCGGCGTGTGTGACGCCCTTCTACCCGATGTGGTCCCTGGCAACCAGGGAACACATTGGGTTACTAAGCAGGAGAACGCTGGTAACCACAGTAAACATCGAATTACTAAGCGCAGTGTTCTGCTTAGTAACCCGATGTTTACCATGGTTAATAGAGTTCTCCCGCTTACCCCAGCATCGCGGGACCTCGACATAATGGAAAAGAATATTTTATATTGTCGAGGTCATTACACAGGTGGCTGATCTGCCTGTGTGACAGCTCACCAGCGATCAGATAGCGATGTCCCAGCGGTCCCGATCATTGGTCAGATCGCTGGAACATCACAGCGTGTAAACCGGCCTTAAGATTATTCAACAATCACAGATCAGATACCTTCACTGCTGGTATCCGTTTAATCAGCATCACAGTGCCATTGTGGCCATGGTTTTACTTTATAGTGCCAAATCCTGCTGACAGGTTTTCTTTAAGTCATTTAGATTCCTGGTATGCAACCTAGAACATTACTGTATATTTCGGATTATAAGACACACTTTTGCTCCCCCAAATTCATTCCCTACGGGACTTGTGGTCAGGTGCGGCAGTTGCGGTTTTGCTGGATCGGCAAATCCGACACAGGGAAAAAAAAAAAAAAAAAAAAAACTACTAGCAGCAGTTTTTTGACTTACCACAATTGCCGGATCTGGGAAAACCCGCAACTGCCGCACATGTCCGAAAGTCCCTTAGGAAATGAATGGGGCTTGCCGCAAGTGAGCCGTGATGCAGCAAAGCTGCCGGATCTGCCATGAACGGGCAAAATCGCTGATGTGAAAGCAGCTTTACTCGTCCTCTGTTGCTCCCTGTCTGCAGCATTGCCAACTTCACTGTGTACCCTGGTCACATGATTCAATACCCAGACACAGGAAGACACCGCTGAGCTGGAAGCAGGGGGCTACGGAGGGTGAGTAGCAGCGTTTGTTATTTTAGTGTGCGTGTGTGTGTGTGCACGGCAGCAGGGGGCATCATATCCAGGACAAAAGGACCATAACCAGGATGTTGGGGACCATATTCAGAATGAGTGTGCATTACGAGGGGCATATCCATGACATGGGGGCCATGTAGGAGGAGGCCATATCCAGGTCAAGGGGGCTATTAACAGGATGGGGGTGGGGAAGAGGGGGACCATATCCAGGATGGGGATGTTATATACGAGAAGGGGGGGAATGGGGGCCCATGTACCAGGATGGGGGGCCATTGATTTAAATATACACACTGATTGGAATACATCCGCTGGCATTCCCATTTAACATTCAAAATGATTTTTTTCTCTGTTTTCCGTCACCAAATTTGGGGTGTGTCTTATAAAACTAAAAGTACGGTAGTCAACACTGTATTTAGCTTTCTGATAAGCAACAAAGTATTAAACAAAAAAGACAAGGGAATTGGTAGTTATGCAATGTAATTATATATTCTTTAAAGAATTTCCAAACATAAAGCTTCACAGAGACTAACAAATAGACTGATTGTGATAACAATATGCTACAAACAAATGAAATAACAATAGAATATAAAGAAAACAGCTACTCACACATCATAGATCTTGATATATCCATCATCAGAGCCTGTAACCAGAAGCTGAGAATCCGGAGAGAAAGTTAGTGATCTGATAGGCATAGCATGTCCTGATGAGGGGGAAATTAAAAAAAAAAATAGACACATTAAGGTAATCCTATGTTGTACATTTGTTTATAGAGAAAACTATATAAAACACAAATATTTATCATCAGAAAAAAATAGATTTTCAGGATTTTTATTAACCCCTTAAAGACTAGGGCTGATTGATGCCTCTATTGTCATTGTAAAACTTCATCTTTTGGAATGTTGGGATATAGATAACTTAGAACCTATTAGTCCTTTTAGCTTGCATGTATTATAGGATTGCCAAAATAGCCCATGTGCATAGTAATGGGCCATAGACTGGATTCAGATATTGGCATTTCACAACGTTTTGTATGGACCGGCTTGGAGTCTCCTGACTCAAACATACATGAATGATGCGGTTGAGTTTGGGTCGGTGCACTGCAGTTCATACGTGGACCAAGACACACTGATGTGTAAATCTGGACTCACAATACTTGTAGTGAAGGAAAATGGACAGGTTGCAACAGGTTTCAAAAAGCAATAAAGTTGTCAAACGGGATCTCATTTTGCCTGATCCAAATACAAGGGTTAGGGGAGGGGCTGATTTAAAAGCCTTTTAAAAAGGTATCCTGGGTAATGAGTTTTCATGAAATTTCTTCAGAGAATGAGAGAACAAGGGGCAACAGGAGAATAGAATATGAATTTTGATTAAGGAAAATGGTGTTCCATATAAGAGCTGCAAATGAACTAGGTGATTCCAGGTCATTTCCCATCTGGACCCATAGGGAATTTCAATGCACCACTCCAGCGGATTTTTTGCCACTGCTGGACTTGCCCTTTAAGATATAATGGCAATATACAAAGCAAGCAATATAAATAAATATAACAATCTCCGACCCAAGCAAAAGAGATGGGTAGAGATACTCAGCTGACCATGTCAAAACAGTAATCCATCCCCCACTCACAAGTAGTAAGGCAGAGTTTGTAATATCACTAGGACATCAGTACTTCATAGCAACACAAAGTGCTGAAGAAACAGCAGCCACTTTCCAGGACACCACACTGATGTTTACGACTTTTTAGCTATGTTCCTAACTGTTTCAGCTCCTTAAAGGCCTGTTCACACGCTGAATTTGTGGTGCAGCTTTTGAACTTGGAAAATCTGCACCTAGCATCAGAAAAACACACCAAAACCATCCCTGTCCTCACGGTGCAGATTTGATGCTTATTTGTAGGTGCTGTGTGTCTATCATCTTTCCTCTTCACCACCTGTTCTATCTTTTATGGTAAATTGCATCATGCCCTCTCCCCCCCCCCTCAAATTCGCTGCCTCGGAGTAACTATCGACTCTGCCCTGTCCTTTAAACCACATATCCAAACTCTTGCCACCTCCTGGCACCTCCAGCTCAAGAATATTTCCAGAATCCGTCCTTTCCTCAGCCCTCAATCTATTAAAGTTCTTGTACATGCCCTCATCATCTCCCACCTCGACTACTGCAACCACCTTCTTGGTGGCCTCCCTGCTAACACTCTTGCACCTCTCCAGTCTGTCCTCAACTCTGCTGCCTGACTAATCCACCCCTCTCCTCGCTACTCTCCTGTTTCTCCTTTTTGCAAATCCCTTCACTGGCTCCCAATTCCACAACGAATCCAGTTCAAGCTACTAACACTGACCTACAAAGCCACCCATAACCTGTCTCCTCCCTATATCTCTGAACTAATCTCCCAATATCTTCCCTCACGTAATCTTCAATCCTCCCAAGACCTCCTCCTCTCCTCCACACTTATCCGTTCCTCACACAACCGCCTCAAAGATTTCTCCCAAATATCCCCCATCCCCTGGAATTCTGCACCCCAACACGTTAGATTACCCACCACACTCGGATCCTTCAGATAGAGCCTGAAAACCCATCTCTTCAGGAAAGTTAAAGCCTGCAATGACCAAGCTGCCGCCTCACCGCCACCGGAGCTGCTGCATCCCTGACTTACTGTCACCTCCCCAATATCCTGGAGAATGTAAGCCCACAAGGACAGGGTCCTCTCCACTCTGTATCAGTCTATCATTGGTAATTTGTTTACTGTAAACTAGATTTATAATTTTGCATGTAACCCCTCATGTACAGCACCATGGAATTAATGGCGCTATATACATGTAATAATAATATTTAAAGAAAGTTTGAATACTTTGGTCTAAAAAAAGAAAAAAAAAAAAAAAAAAAAAAAAAGAGAAAAAGACAAAACTGATGTGAAACCCTGCTCCCCCTCCCTCAACACTATCACTACCTGTGGATTTCAATGCAATTTTGGTTCAAAATATACAACAAATACTCATCATGCAAACACTGCTGTGTATCTTTAAGCTAACATGAGGGACATGCACAGTAAAATCCACAGCAAGAATTGACATGCTACAGATTTTTCTGAAATCAAATACGCAGCGGCAAAATACCCATGCGGCCGGGACGTCACAAATTCGATAGACATGGCTGGGAAAACACGCTGCTGCAAACTTAATGTGGAACTGCAGCAGATCGGCATCCTGCGTTTGGGCCCTCATGCTTCCATAGTATTGTCCTGTAAAGGATGCTCCTATGAACATTTCCTTCTTCTGCTGGGGAGCCGACCATGCACAGCTGCCATGAGCCTTACATGATTGATTAAGATTAGTACCTGGATTTACAATAAAATAAAAAGACAACTAATCCTAACAATCATAGTAAACTGGAGATAAATTTGTCCACACTGCTTGTCAGTCTGCAGCATTATGCAGCAGGATCCTTAAAAAAAAAAAAAAAAAAAAAAAAAAAAAAAAAAATGGATGGTAAAAATCCTACAGAAAATGCCGGCAAAAGGCTGGAGGGACAGGACTCAGTATATACTTGTGTCCTACTGCAGACAAAGTAGGAGGGGGAAGGCTCCTGCTACAGCCAGTTGTTTTAATGCCAGACACAAAAGATTATAAAAAAGTGGTGGGTAAATCACCTGGGACAGAAGATATTTTTTTCCTCATCTTACAGCAGTGTGGGTCAATATAGGTTTAAAGGCCCAGTTACACACACAGATAATTGTGCAGAGATGGTTCGCAGATCTCTGGTTGCAGTGAAACCATGGACACATTGTTCTATTTTGTGGCCGTGTACAAATGTAATAATGTGTTCATGATTTCACTGCAACCAGAGATCTGCGAACAATCTCTGCACAATTATCTGTGTGTGCAACTGGGCCTTAAGACATATGGGACAATTAAAGATTTTTTTTTTTAATTTCTAATGTTTCTTTCATTTAAATTTCCAAGAGAGCATCTTACCTTCCAACGTGTGGAGAAGTTTCCCAGTGGCAATATCAAAGATATTAATAATTCCATCTATGGCACCACTGGCCAAATACTTTCCGTCTGGGCTCTACAGTAGGGGGAAAATAGGGGAGAGTAAGATATACACAAAAGGCAAACATCTCATATGACAATCTATTCCTAGCCCTATTAAAGAAAAAAACACTTACATAAGCAATACTAAGGATAAATTTGCCCCTGGTGTCCAGAGAGTATTCCTTTTTTCCAGTCTCAACACCAAAGATATTAACTTTTCCGACATGACTTCCAGTGGCCAAATGTTGTGAGTCCGGTGAAAAGGCAACAGACCAGGCGTCCACTGGAGGGAAATATAGCAGCTAGTTATATCTGTGCATGGGATGGAAGCTAATCTAACACAGACTGAAAACACCTAGAAACAAAGGTCAGTGAACTAAATGGTTTCTTCATACCTGGTCCAGCATCGATGGAGCGAATCTGCTTGCCAGACTCTAAGTCCCATAGTCGAATGTGAGCGTCTAAAGAACTAGAGGCTGCAACATTTCCATTAGGACTCACATCCACAGAAACCACCCCTAGTTGGTGGCCTTCAAGTGTCCATTGTAGTTCTAGGTGTTCATCAGTCCTGCAGAGAAAGACTCAACATATAACAAAATATTCCTATGACGAAAGTCATCCAAGGGAAACAAAAGGATAAGATATGTAGCTCAATTACTCCAAGGATACTTTAACTGATTTAAACAATGTAACAAAAAGAATACCAGTTACCAAATATATATTATCAATACCTACAAGTACAACATACCATTAGTATAAACCTAACCATAAACCTATTAGTATACAAAAGGATGCCAAGCTTTCTACTATAGAGTCCAAAAGGGCAAGAGGCTAGCATCATCTCAATACTATATAAACTCTAAGGCTACGTTCACACACAGCCTTTTTTGCCTCGTTTTGTGAGGATCCGTTTTTGGTGCAAAACTGCACAGAGAACGGATCACAAAGTGCAGTGTTCTGTTTGTGAACGCTACTGCGCAATTTGCCTGAACTTTTACTCACCTCATCGCGCTCCCCCGGTGACTGGCGGCGATGTCCTCTTATCCCCGGAGGACGCAGTGTCGCTGCCTCTAAAACCCTTTGCCTGCCATGTGACGTCGCTCGATCACATGGAGCTGTCCAAGGTCCTCCCACAGGTCCTGGGGCCTTGGTATGAGGGGAGATCACCAGGGGAGTAAAAAGCGCAGGCAAATAATGGCACAAAATAGACATGTGACTTCTTTTTATGGATCCGCTTTTCAGCCCAAAAGTGGGTCTGCAAAAAGTGCAGCGTGAATGCAAAATCGTGAAATGCATTGACTTGGTTGGGACAGCTAACGTCAAGCGTTTCACTGCATTCCATTGCAAATAGCGGATACGTACAAAGCGGACCAATAGTGTACCATGTGAATGTAGTCTTACTCTGGAACTACTTAGATAACCATATCTTTGGGGGAGGGTGCAAGAATCACAAATCTATAAAACACACAGACTTTATAGAACACCAGAATGCCTTTAAAAAAAACAAACATATGATGCAGACCAGACGCCAAGTGTCCCAAATGTTTAAGCTGATCACATTCATATGCTGTGGAATTGCCTAAAACGTCATAGGCATTGGTCAGGTATACTGTAGTTATTAGATACGGTATTCTACATTAAAATGCCTAGATATCCTAGACGTTGTGTGCTTGGATTTATGGAAGAACTGACAATCAATACATATGGTAAAGCAGCTATTGATGAATTATTGTACACTGCACTACGGTGGATCCAATCTTCATAACCTGTCATAAAATAATTAATAAAGTTAACTCAGTTCTAATATGTGAATGTTATAGTTAGCAAAAGAGGAGTTTATAGTAACTATGCAAATCTGGTCACCGTGGCTGGGTTTTCTAGGTTTGACATCTACCTCCATGCTACAGGACAAAGTCTAATTCATGTGCTAAATGGAACAATAGGTATTGAATAACTGTATAGTAATGTTAAATGTATAAAGATGGTACTGCTGAATTATCCAATGGCAACATATTTAATGCAGCTTTGTTGTAATACGATAAACTAATATTATGTATAACTTCCAGAAATGACTAGTACAATAATTATTTCCCCAGCCTCTCCTCTCTGCCAATCCCTTCACTGGCTTCCCATTGCCCAGAGACTCCAGCTTAAAACACTAACCATGACCTACAAAGCCATCCGCAACCTGTCCCCTCCATATATATGTGACATGGTCTCCCGATACTTACCTTCACACTTCTCAAGATCTCCTTCTCTATTTCTCTCTTATCTTTTCTTCCCACTATCGCATACAAAATTTCTCCCGTGTATTACCCATACTGTGGAACTCTCTGCCTACTGTGGAAACCTTTAAAAGGCAGGGTCCTCTCTCCTCACCTACTGTATCCTCACCCATCCCTTGTAGATGGTGGGACCTTGTGGGCAGGGTCCTCTCTCCTCACCTACTGTGGGTGGGGTCCTCTCTCCTCGCCTACTGTATCCTCATCCATCCTTTGTAGACTGTGAGCCCTTACAGGCAGGGAATAATATGACTGGGAATTTGCCTTTCACATACTTGTGGTCACATCATTGTCCGGCTCATCACCAGCATCAGAGAACCTCGACAATGTACATTATGAGGATTCTCAAGTCCACCTTCACATAGTGGCTGCAGACATTCGTACCAAACTTGGGACAACCAGATATGCATGGATAGCCGAATATAGATCCAATCAACTTACCATTTCCAAACTTTCACCAAATCATCCAGGGAACCACTAATTACAGTTTCTGCTCCATCATTTCTATTCTTTCCCCATGCTACAGACCATATAGCATCATTATGGGCTGGAAAAGAATTATAAAAACAGAAAAATGTGATAATATAAGTTGTAACAAAAGCTTATGACTCATTATTATATGGAGCTCATAGATGGCGAGAACATTTGGGGAAATTATATGGTGGCAGAGGCCACTTAACCAATTTTTCTGACATTGCAGTTTTATGCCAAATACAGATATGAATCAGCGATAAAAAAAAAAACGAATGAAATACTCAGGGCAATACAGTAATGTCAAGCGTTGAGTCTGAGGGAGAGACACAAGAAACAGATTTAAAGCACTGGAAAAGGAGGAATCTGTGGGCCATACAGCTAATTTCAGATCAGCTTATTACAGTGGTCAGGTGCCGTGCAGTCAGGTTACTAGATCTGCTATCATAAATTGGGTCTGAACTCAGTCTCAGTAGCAGTTAACAGTAAATCTCCATCAATATCCAAATTCTCCTCTACTGTGATCTTACCTTGCTCTTGCTTGTATAGGATACTATACTGTAGAAAGATAAAAGACAACACCAAAATTAGTAACCAAAAATCTACTGCAACTGTTGTGGCGCTACTAGTCTTCGCATAGTACAATATATAGTCCATGAGACACCATGAAAACGCATCAGAAAAACGCACGTTGTTCTACACCGAATCATCATGCCCTTGAGGCCACACTTATTTTTTTGTGAAGTCAAGTCACAGTTATTGTTCATTTCACTAGTCAAAAAGCATTGTTCAAAATTGTTAATATGATGAATAAAAATGCAGCTTGAAGATGTGATATTAGCTGTGCAGTGGAAATAACCCATCTGTATACAGAGAAGCTCTAGGATGACAGAACTCATTCACACAATAGCAGTATTTTCTGCCATTGAATGCTCAAATGCATTATTTATTTCCGTTGTACTATTCCATCACAGAAATACCAGACCACATTGTAAAAAAAGGAATCACAAACGGCCAGTGTGAACATAGCCTAAAGGTACCATTACATGGCACGACATTGAAACGATGTTGGCAACGGTTTCGTGGGTGCGCGGTCGTTGCCAACATCGTTGATGAGATGTCATACGTATAGATATCGTGGACAACTCAGCAACGATGTTGTGAGCAGGGATCGTTCGCAAACCCCGCAAACAATCCTTGCTCACTGTTGTGAATGGGCGAAGTTGGCCGTGACATTGCTATTGCGCTGTCACACCGAACGATGCTGCAGGTTGCTTAAGCTGAAAGGTTTTCCTGCATGCAGGAAAACCAGTCAACTCCGACTTGAAAAACTATCGTTTACACGCAACAACATCGGTCCAGACGTCACTTTTGAACGATGTCAGGAACGAAGTTGAAACGTGTAATGGGGCCTTAAGAGTTGTTCTGCAGACACTTCACACTGAATGAAGCTGTGCTGTTCAGTTCCATGTGTTCAGCTGATAGAACCTGCTGTCAGTACTTGTTTGATGGGAGAAGCCTGACGTAAGACTCTCCTCAATCTCATTGTCATAAGGCCCTACCTACAGGATCAGTCATTAATATAGTGTAACTGGACATTGTCTTTATCCACTTTGTATGCAGAAAATGTCATTTCAATGCAAACTTTATAGTCACATTTGGCCACAAAAAAAAAAAAGGAAGAGGAAAGAAAACATTAAAAGTTGTTAAAGGGAACCTGTCATCCCCCTCCACCCCCTTGGAGCTTATTAAACTAAAAGATCCACCTTTAGCAGTACCTTTGCTGCATTTTGTGAAGGTGGTTCTTATCCCTCTTTACCCCCCCCAGGACACCAAGATAATGACTTCATAAGAAATTACTTTAGGTCCAAGAGGTATACTCCCCTCAATGGACTTAGACGCCTCGCTGCTGTTACCCCTCCTCCTCGACCCTCCTTCCCTCTTCCTTTAGACTTCTTGGCGCCCGAGCAGATCCCTCAGTTCTCGGGTATGCTTTGTGAGCTCTGCTCGAGATGAGATCACATGATATCTGAACATTGCAGGCACCAGATCCCGCCCTGGGGGGGTGACAGGTTCCCTTAAACAAAAAAGTGAAGAAAGCGAAGTATGGAGACTGGCTGCAGCGGTTCCTGCCCTGTGTTCATGGTAGAGCGGCATTACAAGTGGTCACTGGTTGCTGCGAGACGTCCTAGGAGACATTTATCTAGGAGTAGCTCTTTAACTCCCTTCTGTTGGAGCCTGCAGTGTGAGCAGCCTGCAGTGTGAGCAGCCTGCAGTGTGAGGAGGCTGCAGTGTGAGCAGCCTGCAGTGTGAGGAGGCTGCAGTGTGAGCAGCCTGCAGTGTGAGCAGGCTGCAGTGTGAGGAGGCTGCAGTGTGAGGAGGCTGCAGTGTGAGGAGGCTGCAGTGTGAGCAGCCTGCAGTGTGAGCAGCCTGCAGTGTGAGCAGCCTGCAGTGTGAGCAGCCTGCAGTGTGAGGAGGCTGCAGTGTGAGGAGGCTGCAGTGTGAGGAGGCTGCAGTGTGAGCAGCCTGCAGTGTGAGGAGGCTGCAGTGTGAGGAGGCTGTAGTGTGAGCAGCCTGCAGTGTGAGCAGCCTGCAGTGTGAGCAGCCTGCAGTGTGAGCAGCCTGCAGTGTGAGGAGGCTGCAGTGTGAGGAGGCTGCAGTGTGAGCAGCCTGCAGTGTGAGCAGCCTGCAGTGTGAGCAGCCTGCAGTGTGAGGAGGCTGCAGTGTGAGGAGGCTGCAGTGTGAGCAGCCTGCAGTGTGAGGAGGCTGCAGTGTGAGCAGCCTGCAGTGTGAGGAGGCTGCAGTGTGAGCAGCCTGCAGTGTGAGCAGTCTGCAGTGTGAGCAGTCTGCAGTGTGAGGAGGCTGCAGTGTGAGCAGCCTGCAGTGTGAGGAGGCTGCAGTGTGAGCAGCCTGCAGTGTGAGGAGGCTGCAGTGTGAGCAGCCTGCAGTGTGAGCAGTCTGCAGTGTGAGGAGGCTGCAGTGTGAGCAGCCTGCAGTGTGAGCAGCCTGCAGTGTGAGCAGCCTGCAGTGTGAGGAGGCTGCAGTGTGAGCAGGTTGCAGTGTGAGCAGGCTGCAGTGTGAGGAGGCTGCAGTGTGAGCAGCCTGCAGTGTGAGGAGGCTGCAGTGTGAGCAGCCTGCAGTGTGAGGAGGCTGCAGTGTGAGGAGGCTGCAGTGTGAGCAGTCTGCAGTGTGAGCAGCCTGCAGTGTGAGGAGGCTGCAGTGTGAGGAGGCTGCAGTGTGAGGAGCCGCCTGAGCCCGGTATTGGGGATGGATAGGACTGACCTGTGTGCTCATGTCCAAGCGTCACAATGAATGACCTGAAAGACACATGGAGGCCGGTTAGTCCCCGTCCAACCCGCTCTGCCCTTCTCCCTCACGGCCGCTCTCCTTTCTACCTGTCGTCTTCTCCTTGTTGCTATGTGCGGCTCACAAGTCCTGGCGCAGGCTGAAAAGTCGCGGTTTGATGACGTCAGCACAGAACTCACAGTGCGCTCGAGGAAAGCCTGCCCCAGTCACATGCTCCAATCCATAGTGACCAATGAGATCACGTGTAATGAAGGGGCGGGGCCTCCTCGCCGCTCAGGTCTGTGGTGTGGTCATGTGTACCGGGCTCGAGTGCGGCTGCTTCATTCTCTCTGCCCTGAGAAGTGATGGCCGCTCCTGAAGATGAGGGAGGAAGCAGAATCTCCTCACACCGAGCCGGCATGATTGTTCTATAGCTGATGCCGGGATTTTAACCCCTTCACAAATGGCCATATTGTTGTGGGGCAGGACATGTTGCTTTTTTTCTGCACCAAAATTTGCAAGTAAAAACAGCTGAAGGCGGGGACATGACTCACAAGTCTCCTGGACCTTGCAGGGATTCAGAGAAATCTGAAAGTAAAAGCATCACCAAATGCTAGGTGTGCACTGCGCCTAAAAGTCACTTTACTAAACAGGATAACTCATTCTGCAAATAAAAGATCCAGCAAAATCTGCTTTAAATGTGTTTTTACTGGCAAGAAAGTAAATTATGTCTCCAAAAAAAACGCAAAAATGCTCTGTATGGCCGGCTTCAGACGTGTGCGTCTGGTGCGCAGACACAAAGACATGGCCGACGCTGTGTTTATTCAGAGGCTGGGAATTATAGCGGTCGGGAGGAGAGAGACGTGTTTTCAGGGCACACAAAAAAAACGCATGTGTCTGCAACGAAACACAGATACCATGCGTCCCCATGTGAAACAGGGACGTAGGACGCATGCGTTTCTGCACACACTCTGCCGCCTGCATACACAAACGCCAATGCAAAACCAGCCTATGAACATAGCCTTAATGCAAATTAACTCAACTTCTCCCTTTTCATCTGGTTTCCGGTGCGATTTTCATATTGCCCACATCTGTTACTTGCCACAGATTAGTTTAAATGAGCATCATATGCTGGAAACAAAGTTGTTTACTCACAAGCTGCCAACAATTTTGTCCTTCCTATTCTATTTTTCATGTGTATTTGCAATAATATTGTGGAAGAAATACACATTTCCTGGAATAATTTCAGCCATGATTGTACATTGTGTATTTGAAAATGTTGTCATACCTTTAAGAAGTATAGATTGTAAAATGAGGTCACTTACGGGAGGGTTAATGAATGAGGGATAAAGAATAAGCGGCACTCACCAGCGTTTCAAGCACATGTCTGGAATTTATCCTGTGTTCACGGGGTACAAAGTACGGGTAGGGAGGGGTGCAGGGTCTGATCCTTCACCCCCTCTCTCCCTGCACTTTGCACCCCGTGATCACGGAATAAATTCCAGACACGTGCTTGAAACGCCGGTGAGTGCCGCTCATTCTTTATTTGACTACATTATATTCCAATGATTCCATGATGCTTATGAGCAGTGCAACGCCGGTTTTAACCCTGGCCGCAGAAGTGGGTGGATATGCAAGCCTGAACAGGGAGATTCCTACTAATTTGACTGTTAAATAAATATGTGTTCACCCCTTGTGAACTGATATTTAAGATGATATTGATGCTGATGAATCCCCGCCCACTTGCAAATGGCAGATTAATGAGTGGGTGGGGATTCGTTTAGACGGGCGGGTTTATGGACGCAGAACACCAGAATTTTATGCAAAGCGAGAGCCATTAGGGTAAGTTCACACATACAGGTTTAACATCGGTTTAGCAGCGAGATCCGCCGTCGTTTCCGGCAACGTTTTATGTTAATTTATGTAAATCGTAAGCGGCGTGAGGATTAACATTAAACCCTATGTAATGTTGAAAACGCTGTGCACACAATATCGTTTTGTATGAGCGGATTTACTCCCGGACGAGCGGTTCCCCGGCGGCTTAGCAACAATCAACTTGTTCATTCTTCCGCTCGTTTTGTGAGCGATTTGTTGGCAGAAAACTTCATCAGCTTAATCAATGGGGCTGTGCACAGCCGCCTATAAACCGTTGCTAAACGACCATCCGCGGCTACTGCAGGAGAAGTGGGAGGTCCCGAAACAGGAAGCAGGAACACAAGAAAGACAGTGAAGATGTCGTGGTACCGCCGTATGGATATCTCTGTGCCCCGTCTCCTGCTGTTGGTAAGTCGTAGTTTGAGTACAGAGACAAGTGGGGTACAGAGACAATGGGGAACGGACACAATTGGTGTACAGAGACAATGGGGAACGTACACAATTGGGGTACAGAGACAATGGGGAACGGACACAATTGGGGTACAGAGACAATTTGGGTACAGAAAGAACGGGGAACGGAGACAATTGGGGTACAGAGACAATGGGGAACGGACACAATTGGGGTACAGAGACAATTTGGGTACAGAGACAATGGGGAACGTACACAATTGGGGTACAGAGACAATGGGGAACGGACACAATTGGGGTACAGAGACAATTTGGGTACAGAAAGAACGGGGAACGGAGACAATTGGGGTACAGAGACAATGGGGAACGTACACAATTGGGGTACAGAGACAATGGGGAACGGACACAATTGGGGTACAGAGACAATTTGGGTACAGAAAGAACGGGGAACGGAGACAATTGGGGTACAGAGACAACGGGGAACGTACACAATTGGGGTACAGAGACAATGGGGAACGTACACAATTGGGGTACAGAGACAATGGGGAACGGACACAATTGGGGTACAGAGACAATTTGGGTACAGAAAGAACGGGGAACGGAGACAATTGGGGTACAGAGACAATGGGGAACGTACACAATTGGGGTACAGAGACAATGGGGAACGGACACAATTGGGGTACAGAGACAATTTGGGTACAGAAAGAACGGGGAACGGAGACAATTGGGGTACAGAGACAATGGGGAACGGACACAATTGGGGTACAGAGACAATTTGGGTACAGAGACAATGTGGCACAGAGACAATGGGGCACAGAGACAATTTGGCTACAGAGAGAATGTGGCACAGAGACAATGGGTAACAGAGACAATGGGGCACATAGACAATTGGGAACAGAGACAATGTGGAACAGAGACAATGGGGCACAGAGACAATTTAGCTTAAAGCAATGTAGTTGAAAGACAAGTAAGCATCTTTGTCTTTTCCTTTCAGATAGAAGCCCGTCCTGAAATATGGGACCAGGGGTGTGATTCCTACAGCGATAGGATCTTGAAGGCACAGTCCTGGTACTCGATCTGTCGTCAACTATACCCTCTTTTTCCAGAGGCTGATCGAGAGCTCCAATGTACCATAGGTAAATATATAAAATTATGTAAAAAATTAGTGTCAAAGTTTTTTGATATATGTTGCTAAATTTTCGTCTTTTTTGGGGTTGGTGGTTTTTCATTGCAGAAAAAGACATAAAGAACAGATGGAAATCCGTTCGAGATGCTTTTCAAAAGTTCCTGTCAAAAAGTGAGAAAAGCGGCTCAGCACCTCCAAAAAAAAAATGCCCATTCTATCGGGAGTTACAGTTTACTCTCAGCGGTCGTAGTCTACGCCCGTAAGTTGGTATTTTGACAATCTTATCATAACATAGTTATGCGGAGCAATGCAATTGAAGTGTACCCTTTGATGGCAGTTCCCTTCTACTAGTGATTTAAAAATTGCATGATGACAAGGTTCCAGAAAACAGAAATTAACTCCAGTCCAGTATGCATGCGCCATGCTTCCACCATGACATTCTTAAACAAAATAAAGTTTTTGTTTTGGTATAACTCTGAACACAATGTAACAAATTTTTATTTTTTTTGGTTACATGCAGAAGCCATGGGAACATTCCTCCTCCTAATCCGACTCCTCCTCCTACTTCCGCACAAGAAGATGTAGCCATGAATGCTGCACAAGACGAGGCCCCTGCAAGTCAGAATGTTAGCCTTTCTTCCTCAGAAATATCAGCTCCAGAGTGTCTAGCACAAGACTTGATTAGTCCCACAAGCAGTGACAATTCTGGCGCAACTTCTAATCGCACAACCTCTTTGTCCGTGCGGTCTCCCACACCCACAACGACAAACATCGCCAGACGTGTTTCGCGAACAAATGCCGGTCGGAACACTACTACTCATTTGGTTCAGGAGACTCTTGGCTTGTTGAGGCAGGCCGGGCAAGATGACAGATATGATCATGCAGGAGCACTGCTTGCTTCAAGCTTAAGGGAGATGGCACCTGATCGTGAGGCATCGTTCATGGCTGTTCTCTATGGGCTTCTTGACATCTACCGATCTCAAGACAGCATCCCGAGGGTTCCAAGCATTATGCATGGTTTATACCAAATTTATAATGTTGATAATCCACGACAGGGAGGATCATCTTACGTTACACAGTTATCTGATGATAGCTCTGCAAGTCTGGAAATGGCGAGCCAAACGTTGTTTGGCTCTGATTATGGGACAAGAACGTACACTAATTTGCAGTGAGATTTTTTGAAAATTTAATGTTTGTTTATGTTTGACATTTTCGGTAAAGTTATTAGGGCATGGGCATGTCCGTGCTTTTTGTATAGTATATTTTGTGCTAAGTTAGGATGGCTTGCACATGTCTGTGGTTTTATTGTTTGACATTTTTGCTAATTTTACCTCAAATGGGTGATGTTACCCTTTTTTACAATTAAAATTAGCCTTTAAAAAATTTGTATTGTTTCTAAAAATATAGTGTTCAATGACACACATTGCACCGCCAATAATAATATCTGTATGTTGTTTGCCTCGAAGTTTAGGTGTAAACGGTGAGTCTACCTTCCAATATTATATTATTGTATTATACAACGTCCAAGTGGACATTTTTTCTCGGTACACCTTATTGGCCTAAAATCTTTGTACAGAAGTGTTTATTGGGTTGGTTTCAATAAATATTTCTGCATATACAAGACATTTCATTTACATTGATGACTTGTTCAACGTTGGGCCATGACTGACCAAAAAAGAAGACACATATACAATAGGATTTTTTTTACCATATTTGGTTAAGGTATTCTTTTTCAAGATTTTTTTGCATTTTATTTCCGCAAATAAAGAGGCTACACAGAAATTTTTTTGGACATCCTTAAAAAAAAAAAAAAATCAACGCTAAGGTGAAATTTGACCTCCTTCACAAAGTCCAAATTAAATTTGTCAGGAGCTGTATTCCAACCGGAGGCTTTGAACGTATGGTCGGCAATTATGGGTAAATCAGAAAAATGTTGTGAAGGAAGGTAAGGTGTTGTATTCAGGATGGGTCAGCAACATGGCTGGAAGAGTATTGCCAGGGCACGGCACCTTCTGGGGTCATGAAATAGTTAGTGAAGGTGTCTCTCACCGCCACTGCCAAATTTTCTGGCCGACCAGAACCCCAATTGATGTTGCTACGGAATACTGGGAGTTGCATACTGTCTACATGCTCAGTTGAATGAGCACGCATAAAGTTATGCAAAACACAGCATGCTTTAATAACAACATCAATTGTGCTCTCATTCAGTTGTATAGCTGAATGGAACACCCTCCACTGACTTGTCATGATCCCGAAGGTGCATTCCACGAATCTGCGTGCCCGGCTTAGCCGATAGTTAAAAATCCTACGCCGGTCATCCAGTCCCCTACGTGGGTATGGGCGCAGCAGGTTAGGCATCAGGGGGAAAGCCTCATCCGATACCATCACGTAGGGGACTGGATGCGTGGAACCAGGCAAAGGTTTATCGGCAGGTAAAGTGTTGTGATTTTGAAGCACTTGGAGACCAATTTGTGAGTTTCGCAGCACACGAGAATCCCCGGTACTGCCATAGGCACCCACATCAATGGCAACAAATCTGTAGTGAGCATCAGCCACCGCCATCAGGACCACGGAGAAATGCTTCTTATAATTATAGAATCGTGATCCTGATCGCGGAGGCTTTTTCACACGGATATGTTTGCCATCAACGGCACCTAAGCAGTTCGGGAAGTTGGCCACAGACTGAAAGCCTGCCGCTACCTGCAACCAAGTCTCCTCGTTTGGAGAAGGCATCACAATGGGCTGCAAGTGCTCCCAGATCACAGTGCACGTCACCTTGATAATGATAGAAATCGTGCTTTTCCCCACCCTGAACTGCAAATGCAGTGAAGAATATGTTTCTCCGGTCGCAAGGAATCTGGAAAGAGAAAAGTTTAAAAAGATTAATACAGAATACAAATGCCCACTAAACATCACGCAAAAAAATGATACTCAACAGCAAGTTCATTGTAGAAATTGGATTTAAAAAATAAGCGCATCAACACTACATGTTGAAAGGTTAGGCTGTCGTGCTGCACAGGCTCACGGGGTAGCGTTAGTTTGTGTAATTTTGATTTCCATGACACTCATTATTACATTAAACCTGTGGCTTCATACAAGGAGCAGACAGACGCTACATAACGATATCCCTTCAGCCCGGGTAACACAATCACCCAGCCACCCCCTCCAAGGTCAACATGATCAGTATTTCCACAGATTATTGTAATAACAGCAACTTGGCCATTCACGCTAATTTCAGCTTACCATTATATCTTTTTATATACAAACATAGAAACAGACCATACAGCATAATTGCACCAATATAACACCTTGCATCCACACTCAGCACACGTCCAACACTCGCAAACCAATCGAACATCTATACCACTACCATCGCAACAAAGAAGCATACACTTCTATCACTCTCATGCATCGAAAAAAAACCTTTATTACAGCCTGCGACTATGACTCCTGTTTTTTTGTGTTTACGCTGTGGCTATGGCTACCGTGCCGACGTTCTTGGTTTTCAGACAGAAACATTCACACCTCAGTCAATAGAAATATGTAAGCCATGGATATTTGTTAGATAACACTGACCTCAGAGTGATGAGAAGCCTTTCTTCTGCCTCGATCGATGGCCGCATCCAGGTGTTTTGGTAAGTAATTTTTGCCCTCACCATTGCCAGTAGCTCATCAAATGCAGAAATTGATAGGCGACAAAATGCCACAAATTTCTCGGGGTACCTTTCAAAAAGAAATAAAAAAAAAGGTCCGTGTTATTTTTCTGACACAATACTTGTGTGTGAGGTACTTTTTTTCATTAACACATCTTGATATATTTTTCTCTTACCTTCTCAAGTCCTGGTATAATTGCATGAAGTGTCCCTTATGATCCCTCTCCATGATCAGGGGATGGACCCACATTCGTGGGCTTTCCTCAACCTGTACATAATTTTTAAGAAAGAAAAGATCGTTATCAGTAACCATATATCAGCTCACACTCGGCAAGTGCAAATAAACTAAAAGAAATGTTACGCTGGGTTCAGAGGCAATGTTTTTACAACGCTATATTGCGGCAAAGTGGGCAAACTTCTTCAATCAATAGCTTTCACGGACGATGTCTTGGCGTCTGACACAAGCTGCGAGGCGGCACAATTCACGCCTCTTTCCGGGTGCAAGCGCACGATGAGCCGTTCATCAAGCAGCACTCTCACGCTTTGTGACAGGGCTGGTGATGGGGCTGGCCAGCTGACGCTTCATCACGCTTTGCGTGGCTAGCGTCACAGTACCCGAGCAGGGCGTGTCATATGCAAGGGCCATTCACGCACGTCTCTCTGCACACCGCAGCCGCGTCTCTGTCCCTGGCTGTCCGCCGACGATGTGGTGACAGGAGTGGAGGGTGAGCTATCCCTCCCCTCCCCCACACATGTGACCTGAGGGGAGGTAGCGAATTGGCCCCTGTGCATGTTAATAGAGGGCCCAGATACTATGCCGCAGGTTTCGGCGAGCTGGCCCAATAGGCTTACCGACCTGCGTCTACATACAGAGGGGCCAATCCGCTAACTCCCCTCACGTTACATGTGTGGGTGAGGGCAGGGATAGCTCACCCGCCGCTGCTGTCACCACAGCGGCGGCGTACAGCCAGGACAGCAGGGCCACCTATGGACACAGCGTCCATTCATCGTCACCAAAAACAGCAAACTGGCGTCCAGAGACACCCGTCTAGTTGCGTTGCAAATAGAGGGAGACGTGCAACGCTATTGCGCCTACGCTGCCACAATATATCGTCGTCAGACCCCAGGATAAAGAACATTAGGCTGACATATGTATTCTGTGTACCAAGAAAATACTTTCGTACCTCATTTTCCTCCTCTTCATGCTCAAGAAGATGCTGCAAAATTAGTAATAAAAACAGTTGTTTGGAGGCCCTACGCATAGTGCGCAGTCTTGTCAGCGGCATGGCTGGTAGCTCGTAGTAAGCTTTGGAGGTAAAACTTGCTTCCAAAAGCTAGCAGATCATGTGACAGGAAATGCTTTTTTTTTTCTTTTTGGACATGACAACTTTCTTTACAAAGTCCACATGAACAAAATCACCATTACAAAACCGCTGGAAAAGCCGCCGCAAAAACCGCTGTTCACCGCCGCAAAAACCGCTGTTCACCGCTGCAAAAAACGTTCAGAAACCGCGGGAACAACACTGCAAAGCCGCTGAACACTGCAGGGATGTGTACTCTTGGCTCCTTTGAAAATCTCAGTGGTTTACTGACGGTCTGAACGTCAGTAAACCGGTATGTGTGAACTTACCCTTAAAAGAGTTTAGTGGCTGTCAGTTGTATGCTGGCTCCCATCGTTTACAGTAGGGTGCCAGATCTTTATGTCGTCACATCACAACCACGAACCATAGTAGCAAAATCTGCACTCCAATGTGGCGCTTGTTCTCTTCTCAGCTTTGTATTGTGCCTTAAATATGTTTTCAACCACATATAGGGTACTGGAGAATACAGGAGAAATTATCAAATTGTTACTGTCCACTTTCTCCTGCTACGTTTGTGAAAATGATCATTGAACTAAAGGAAAAAACTTTAAAAATATAGTTTTATTCCGATACTTAAAATCAGCAAACACAGACATAAAGTGAATAGTGGGTCACTAGTCACTTTATTTCTGTGTTTGCTGATTTTAACTAAGTATCTGAATAAAACTATGTTTTTATAGAGTTTTTTTCCTTTAGTTCAATGATAAATTTTTGTCCTGAGGTCAGTACCAGATTCCTGCCCTGCTCTCTGCATAAAGCATAAACAAGGCAGGAATCTGGGGCTGACGTTGGGCCAAATGCTTTGCAGCCGCTCTGACCAAGCTCTGTGCGGCAGGTTGAGTGACATAGAGCAGGAGAGGAAGAGGGCAGAGCCAGCAGAACAGGAGGCGGTGCAGAGACATAGAAGGGGGTGGAATACACAAGGGGAAGGCTGGAGGACTGTGTCAGCAGTGAAGACCTCTTAATAAGATCCCACCCTCTAGACTACTTAACTAAGTTTTCTAATGTCTTTTTTAAAGGTTACAGGGGGGCTAGAAACATGGGGGAGCCCTTCCCTGAATGCAGCAGACATGCTCATTCAGTGCTGCGTTTAGTTTGCAATACAGTAGGTGGTTGACAGGTCCTCTTTAAATTTTGTTGGAAAAATGAGAAATTTGTGATAAACCTTTCACCCTTCTAACTTATTAACAAAAAAAATTGTGTAAAACATGGTGCTGATGTAAAGTAGATGTATGGGAAATTTGTTTATTGACATTTTTGTGTTATATAACTATTAGTGAATCTCAATAAATTAGAATATCATCAAAAAGTTTTTTTCAGTAATTCAATACATAAAGTGAAACAAATATAGAGTCATTATAGAGTAATCTATTTCAAGTGTTTATTTCTGTTAATGTTAATGATTATGGCTTACAGCCAATGAAAACCCAAAGGTCATTATTTCAGAAAATGAAAGTGGGGAGGATGAAGGGTAACAGTGCCGTATTCCACGAGACATCAACGGGTGAATATAATATTGATTTATTAGTCAACGTGTTTGATGGCTCCCAGAAACACCCTGAAACATGGCAATAGGATATTGATTTTTGATAATATTTTAATTCATTGAGATGTATTAGTATCTCATTTAACCCTGGCCAGGCCAAGTTTATAATTCTGACCAGTGTCACTTTATAAGGTAATAAACAGGGGGCATAACTACAATAGGTGTAGCGGTTGCAATCGCACCCAGGCCCTGGAGCCTAGGAGTCCCAAAAGTCCCTTTGACCTGTAGAAGAAGAATATTGCTATTAAAGATTTGCAATAATTGGGGCTGACAATGGAGCTTTTGCTTCGGGGCCCATGAGCTTCAAGTTATGCCACTGGTAGTAAATCTTGAGCTTTTCAATATTTCCCAGATAATGATGTTCAAGTCTTGACAATGGGACTCAATTTAACATCTGGATTTATGACTTACTATAAAAAAAAACACTTCACACGTCCACCAGGCCAACTCCAGATCACTAAACCATAACTTCCAGCACATTTTTTTTTACTTATCTTCAGGATTCATCACCCTATCCTTCCTACACGCAAGTGTCCTGTTCTAACATATCTTAAAGGGGAACTTCAGGGAGATAAAAACATTTTTGTATGATAGCTATACTCCATAATAATCAGGACCGTATTTCCCATTAGGCACCCGTAGGCACGTGCCTAGGACACCATGTGTCAAGGGGGCGGCACCAGGGGCAAGTTAAAAAAATGTTGTTGTTTTTTTTTTTTTAAATCCCCCTCCCTCCTCCAAACTCTTTATTAAATCCTTTAAGGCATGATGGCAAATTAAGCGTGCGCCCCTGCACTTCTGAGGTCAGTGGAGTCCATTCGGCTCCCCGTCACCACATCTGGCCGTGCGCTCCTGCGGCGTCACAGCGCTCAGCAGCAGGTGCAGTGTCTGCAGAGCGTGGGAGAGGAGAAGACCTTTTCGCTGGATCTGCGGGGAGCAGGTAAGGCACTTTAGAGCCGAAGATAGCTCTGAAGAAGAGGAGGGGGCGGGGGGAGAGCAGCATGGGGAAGAGGGGGCTAGGAAATCAGCAGACAGACATATGGGGGAGTGGAACGAGCGGGCTAGATCATATGGGGGAGGGGGGGAACGAGCAGACTGGGACATATGGGAGGGGGGGAATCAGCAGGCTGGATCATATGGGGAAGGGGGGCAAATGAGCAGACTGGGACATATGGGGAAGGGGGGCAAATGAGCAGACTGGGACATATGGGAGAGGGAGAAATGACCAGACTGGGACATATGGGGGAGGGGAGAAATGAGCAGACTGGGACATATGGGGGAGGGGGGGGAAATGAGCAGACTGGGACATATGGGGAGGGGGGAAATGAGCAGACTGGGACATGTGGGGGAGGGAATGAGCAGACTGGGACATATGGGGGAGGGGGGGAACGAGTAGACTGGGTCATATGGGGAGGGGGGAAAGAGCAGGCTTGGTCATATGGGGAGGGGGGAAAGAGCAGGCTGGGTCATGGGGGAGGGGGGAACAAACAGGCTGGGTCATATGGGGGAGGGGGGAGCCAGCAGCCTGGGTCATATGGGGGAGGGGGCAGCCAGCAGCCTTGGTCATATGGGGGAGGGGGGAGCCAGCAGCCTTGGTTATATGGGGTAGGATGCCAAGGTGCCGGAAGCCTGTTGTCAGGATGCCTGGTGCCAGAGTGCCGGATGCTGAGTGCCTGATGCCTGGTGCTGCCGGGTGCTGGAGATCGGGAGCCGCAGAGGAAGAAGCTGCCGGGTGCCGGAGACCAGGAGCCGCAGAGGAAGAAGCTGCTGAGTGACTGGTGCCGGAGATCGGGAGCCGCAGAGGAAAAAGTGCCTGGTGCTGCCAGGTGCCTGGTTCTGCCTGGTGCCTGAGACTGGAAGCTGCAGAGGAAGAAGCTGCCGGGTGCCTGGTGCTGGGTACCTGGTGCCGGAAACCAGGAGCCGCAGAGGAAGAAGCTGCTGGATGCCAGGTACCTGGTGCCTTAGACCAGGAGCTGCAGATGAAGAAGCTTCCGGGTACCTGGTGCCAGAGACTGGGAGACGCAGAGGAAGAAGCTGCCGGGAACTTGGATCAGGAGCATGGAGTCAGGTAAGGTGCTGATTCAGCCGAAGATAGCAGCCTGGGGGGGATAGATGGGGGTAGATGGATGAATGGATGGGGTGGCCTGCAAGAGGGGGCAGAATGGGATGGATGGATGGATGGATAGATGGGGCAGCCTGGAAGAGGGGTAGAATGGGATGGATGGGGTGGCCTGGAAAAGGGGGCAGAATGGGAATGATGAATTGGGTGGACTGGAAGAGTAGGCAGAATGGGATGGATGGGGCGGCCTGGAATAGGGGGCAGAATGGGAAGAATGGATGAGGTGTCCTGGAAGAGGGGGCAGAACAGGATGGATGGATGGGGCCTGGAAAATGGGGTACAATGGGATAGATGGGTGGGGGAGTGTCATGGAAAGGAGGCAGAAGATGGATGGATGGATAGGGGAGAAGGTACATGGATGGATAGTCTGATGGGGAGAAGGTATATGGATGGTTTGGTGGATGGGGGAGAAGGTACATGGATGTATGGGTGGATGGGGGAGAAGGTACATGGATGGATTTGGGGATAGAGGGAGAAGGTACATGGATGGATGGGGAGGAGAATCTACATGGAACGTGGGGGAGAAGCTACATAGAATATGGGTGAGAAGCTGTAAGGATGGAGGAAGAAGCTATATAATAATAATAATTAATAATTTTATTCATTTATATAGCGCTATTAATTCCATAGCACTTTACATACATGAGTAATGCTGTCTCTCTTGGAGCTCACAATCTAAACATCCTATCAGTATGTCTTTACAATGTGGGAGGAAACCGGAGTGCCCGGAGGAAACCCACGCAAACACTGGGAGAACATACAAACTCCTTGCAGATGTTGTCCTTAGTGTCCTTGGTGGGAATTGAACCCAGGACCTTCAGGACCCCAGCGCTGCAAAAGCTACAGTGCTAACCACTTGAGCCACTATATGGATCATGGGGGGGAGAAACTCCTTGAATGAGGGATGGGGGGAGAGGCTGTGTGGAACATGGGAGGGGAGAGGCTGCGTGGAACATGGGAGGGGATGGGGGGAAGGATGAGCTGCATGAGACGTATGGGGGGGAGGATAAACAACATGGGATTCAGGGGAATGATGGTGAGGATGAGCTGCATGAAACATATGGATGGAGGATGAGCTGCATGGAACATATGGGGGGTGAACAGTATGGGACAAGTGAGAGGAGGATGAGCAGTATGGGACATGTGGAAGGAGGATGAGCAGTATGGGACATTTAATCTGCATACATATTTATATTGGGAACGTACTGTTCTGGTGATGTATTGATGGTGGTTCTGGTTATGTATTATTGTATTGCCGGTGGTTCTGGTGATGTACTGACAGGGGTTATAGTGATGATGTATTATTGTATTGATGGAGGTTCTGGTGATGTATTGACTGGTTTTGGTGATGTATTACTGTATTGACAATGGTTCTAGTGATATACTGACAGTGGGTCTGGTGAGGTATTAATGTATTTACAGTGGTTCTGGTGATATATTGACAGGGGTTCTAGTGATGTGTTATTGTATTGCCGGTCGTTCTGGTGATGTAGTCATGTGGACATTGTAATCTTTAACTTAACAGACTTGATCCTAAAACCTTATAGGGCAAGTGTGCTTGACTAAAAATACAGCTGAATGTAAGCCAAACAATTGACTAAAGCCCCTAAGCACTATAGATAGGTGTCCGATCACTTGGCTGGCAGCGAGCTTGCTCGCCTCTCCAATATACAGGAGCACTCATTCTTCCCAGTGTCCCTGTATACTTTATGAAAGCTGCTGTTAGGCCCCTTACACATCAGCGTTTTGCTGATGTTTCCGACCGATTCGGCAGATGGCGCAGAGGAAGAAGCTGCCGGGTGCCTGCTTGCGGTCGGGTGCGGCAAGTGCGGTTGTGCTGAATTTGGCAAATCCGGCACTTGCTGCGGCAAAAAAATGCTGCTAACCGCGGGTTTGTTTTTTTAGGCCGCAACTGCCGGATTGTGGCAAAACCGCAATTTCTGCAAGCCCCATGGAGATCGAATGGGGGCTTACCGCAAGTCGGCTGTTAGGCGGCAGATGTGGTAAATCTGCCGGATCCGGAGAGAACCGCTGATGTGAAAGACATCTCTGGCTGCAGATTATCACTTAGAGGACAAAAGGATCTACAGCCTGTAATCGGACATGCTGGATTATTATTTCCCTCGACCAATCATCAGAGCCCCCACACACATTAGACTGCTCTCGCAGGTTTAGCCAACTTTAGTCTCATGTGTATGGAGGTCTTCACTACTATCTGAAGGCTGCGAGCACTGACATCTGTGAACCCCCTGAGTGCTGGAATTCAGATAAAAGATAGGACACACAAAAAAGGAAAACCTCAAAAGACTGAACATATGAACAGCAATCCCTTTTTACATTGCCGTGCATGAGTTCATTCCCTTTAGCATTTATTTGTTGCTTTTTCAGACGGAATACTGAGCGGATCTGCTTGAAAAATAAAATGCTGTGTGCACATACGCTTATTCTGACTAATCGGGGGGGCACGACCACTGAAAGTGCCTAGGGCGGCAGGAACTCCAAATATGGCCCTGATAATAATATAGAAGCCTTTGATAAGGTATGGAGGGATTGGACATTGTTCATTGAAAACTTCCAATTGTATGTTTTATTGTATTTGCTGTCTTAACCTAATGGATTTTTCTCTCATCGCCTTCCACGACAGCATTGGAGGATGTCGTCCACGCCCTATTGGGGGACAGGAACACAGAGAGGTTAAAAGCCCCTCCCCTTCCTCCGCACTCCAGTGTCTTCCTGTCCCCCTTGGGGCATGGAGAGGTTCCAGTGCTGTCAGGCCGGCAGGGGCAGCATTGGTTAGACTTACGGCCGGGCCAGAGATGGTCGTCGGGGGCGTCCTCCTCCTCCTTCTCAGGGCTCCCATTTGGGACCTGGCGGCCTTCCTGCGTCCTCCGGGGCAAAGCAGGCCGGTTTAGGAACGCCGGAGGCCTGTCTCAGCTCTCCGGCGTCTCCCTCCTCCAGCTGCGGTCCCGGGAGCGCGCGCCGAGAGTGCCGCGATGTCACTTCCGGTTTCGGGTGACGTCACTTCCGGTTTTCGGCCGGCGGCTCCTGTGCGCGCGGCGGCGGCTTGGGCGCGGCTCCAGGGACCCGGCAGGCCTATCGCACGCGTCTGCCTGCGGCCAGTGACCGGGAGGAGGGAGGGAACAGCTGTTCCTCGTTGGGGGCACGGTGCTTAGAGATAAGTACCCGCCGGAAGACTACACCCAGGTAAGGAGATCCCTGAAGATGGAGGGTGGTAGATCTTCCTCCTCTGCCTCTGCAGAGCCCAGCGTTCCCCCAGCTCCTGTAAGTGTATTGGGGGTGGTCACTGCGGTCAGGGGCTTAGATCCCTTCACTCACTCTGGGTCCCCTTCTCCCCCTTTTTCTATAGGGAGACAAGGGCCCCCCTGTTAAAAGCAGCAAAACCCCATCCAGAAAATGTGGCATCTGCGGCATGAAACTTCCTTCTTCCTGCAAAAATAAGTTATGTCAGCCATGCACTGACGGTGTGGTCAGGGAAGAATCCCCGTCCCTGCTTGAGGAACTCCGGTCCATGGTTAGACACGAAGTTCAAGCGGTTAGACAGGAGGTACAGGCTTCTATCTCAGCCTTGCCGGTTTTTGCTGCAGCATCCGGGCCTTCCCCTCCAAAAAAGAGGAAGCTCCAGGACTGTGATTCGATGGCTTTCATGGAGGCTGTCCAGAGCTCTGCGTCTGAGGACGGCGAGGATGTTGCCTCTGTTGCCTCTGCACAGGCACGAGATTCTGGACACTACTATTTTTCCTCTGAGTCCATGGGGGAATTGCTGGACGCTGTCCGTAGCACCATGGGAGTTGAAGAGGTGGAACCCCCATGTTCAGTGCAGGACGCCATGTTCTGTGGCTTGAGGGCTAAGCGGCAATTGGGCTTCCCTGTCCATGAGGTCATCCGGGAACTCATCCTCCGGGAATGGGAGTTGCCAGAAAATAGGCTGATCACCCCTTCCGAGTTGAAACGGCGGTTTCCCTTGGAGGGTGCTGACTTTGTCGGGGAAGTTCCAAAGGTGGACATCCAGGTAGCCAGGGTGGCGAAAAAGACCGCCTTACCATTTGAAGATTCCTCCCAGTTGAAGGACCCCCTCGATCGTAAGATGGAGAGTGTTCTCAAAAAATCCTGGGAGGCGGCCGCTATGTCTTTGAAGGTGAACATCTCATCGACATGTGTGGCCAGATCTCTCTTTAAGTGGATCTCCCAGCTGGAAGATCACATCCTGCAGGGTACTTCCAGGGAGGAGCTTTTGGATTCCGTTCCACTTCTAAGACGTGCGACAGGCTTCCTGGCTGATGCCTCGGCAGAGTCAGTCCGCATTGGCACCAGGAGCGCAGTGTTGTCCAACACAGCTCGCAGAGCGGTGTGGCTTAAGATGTGGAATGGGGATGTCACGTCGAAACTTAAGCTGTGTGGCATCCCTTTTCAGGGGTCTTATGTCTTTGGTCCGGCACTGGATGACATCTTGGAAAAGGTGTCAGACCGAAAAAAGTGTCTCCCGGAACAGAAGCCCTTTCGGAAGCAGTCCTTTCGGGCCGAGCGTAGCCAGCCCTCCGAGTATAGGGGGAAGGGTAAGTCCGGTCGCTGGGCCTACCAGAAAGGTGACAAGAACCGTAATATCTTGCTCCCCCAGCACCGAAGTCAGGGGGCGGGGGGCCAGCCGGGTTCTAAGCAGTGACGCCGGGCCCATTGCGGGGCAGCTCTTGAGGTTTCTCCCTCAGTGGGAAGCAATCTCCTCATGCCCTTGGATCCTCTCGACCATTCGGGAGGGTCTACGGTTGGAATTCGTAAGTCAGCCCCTCCATGTCTGCGGATCACTCCCCTTCCTCTAGGGGACTCTCGCACACTGTTTTTGTCGGGTCTGCAAGACCTGTTAGGTTCCGGCGTAGTGTCTCCGGTCCCTCCGGGAGAAGTGGGTCAGGGGCACTACTCCAGGTTGTGGTACGAAAGCCCTCCGGGGCGCCCCGTATCATCTTCAATCTGCAACTTCTCAATCGTCATGTTCTTTACAGGCGATTCAAGATGGAATCCGTCCGCTCGGCAATTCCCCTGATCGATCAGGATTACATGATGGCCACCATCGACCTCCAGGACGCGTACTATCACGTCCCCATTCACCCGTCTCACAAACGTTTTTTGCGCTTCGTGATCAGGCGGGACGGTCCATTATCAATTCAATGTACTGCCGTTCGGGATCTCGTCAGCCCCCAGGGTTTTCACCAAACTCATGGGGGAGGTGATGGCATTCATCCAGTCCCAGGGCTTATGCGTGGTTCCCTATCTAGACGACATGCTGGTTGTAGCGCCTTCGGCGGAGGTCCTGCGCTCCCAGGTCTCCAGGACTTTGGAGATTCTTCGGGGTCTAGGGTGGGTGCCGAATCTTCGGAAGTCGGAACTGGTTCCGGCGACCCGCCGTCAATTTTTGGGGGTCTTGCTGGACTCCTCCGAACAGACCTCGTTCCTTCCTGTCGCACACCGGCTTCTGCTCCACGACAAACTGACCCGCTTCCGGGCTCGGGCGTGTCCCACCTTGCGGGAGGCGATGTCCCTGTTGGGGTCCATGACGGCCTGCATTCCATCAGTGGCTTGGGCTCAGGCTCATTCCCGTTTGCTTCAGGAACACATTCTGTGCTCCTGGGACAGGCACCAGGATTCCCTGAACACTCGGGTCCAGACCCCAGGGCGGGTGGTGGCCTCCCTTTCCTGGTGGATGAATCCCGGGAACCTCCGGACGGGGGTGGCCTGGCTGCAGGCTCCAGTGACCACCGTGACTACGGATGCCAGCAGATCCGGTTGGGGAGCGATGGTGGATCGCGTACCGTTCCAGGGGGTTTGGAGTCGCTCGATCAGTCGTCAATCGTCAAACTTCCGGGAACTTCTAGCGGTGGAGAAGACGCTTCATGCTGCAGTTCACGTCCTACGTGGGCGTCACGTGAAGGTTCTGTCGGACAATGTGACTACGGTTGCCTTCTTGCGCCACCAAGGTGGTACTCGGGGCATCCACTTGCAGGTGCTCGCAAGACGAATATTTTTCTGGGCGGAACGCCATCTTCTCTTGTCAGCCGTTCATCTGAGGGGAGCGGACAATGTACAGGCAGATTTCTTGAGCCGCACGGAGGTCCACCCTGGCGAATGGAGCCTCCATCCGGACGTGTTTCGCTCTTTCACGGACAGGTGGGGAGTCCCTTCAATCGACCTGTTTGCATCGGGAGCCAATGCCAAGGTGCCGACGTATTTTTCCCTGAGTCGGTCGGACCATCCTCTGGGGCTGGACGCCTTCGCCCATCGCTGGGACTTCCGGTTGGTGTATGCGTTTCCTCCGATCCCGCTGCTCCCCAAGACGTTGCAGAAGATTCGGGCGGAGGGGGTGACGGATATCCTGGTGGCTCCCCTGTGGCCCAAAAGGGCATGGTACGGCGCTATCCACGACCTATGCCTGGAGGGTCCAATTCGGTTGCCCCACAACCTCGACCTGCTATCCCAGGGTCCTCTGTTTCACCCGGACCCGCAGTGGCTCAATCTGGCGGCCTGGCTGTTGAGGCCGAGATCCTGACGGCCAAGGGCCTCTCCCAAGCTGTAATCCGCACGCTTCAGCAGAGCAGGAAGCCCGTGACGAACGCCATTTACGGGAAGGTTTGGAAACGCTTTCTGTCCTGGTGTGCTCCTTCCATTCCGGATATCCATCATCCTAATGTGGCTCTCATTTTGGATTTTTTGCAGCGAGGCTTGGATTTGGGCCTCCAGCCGAGCACCCTTAAGGTCCAGGTTTCAGCTCTCGGTGCCGTGCTTGATCAGTATCTTGCTGGCCATCGATGGATCAAACGATTTTTTACCTCTGCTTGTAGACTGCGTCCCAGGCTTCGGCCTTCCGTCCCTACTTGGGATTTGAACATTGTTCTTCATCGGCTTTCTCGGGATCCCTTTGAGCCCTTGTCTGCTGCTTCCCTTCCATCTCTCTCTCACAAGACGGCGTTTTTGGTAGCCATTACTTCGGCCAGGCGAGTTGGGGAACTGCAGGCGCTCTCGATCCAGGCGCCTTACCTCGTGATTTCCGATGATCGCATTACGCTTCGGTTGGATCCGTCCTTCCTTCCTAAAGTTGTGTCGGATTTTCATCGGTCCCAGGAAGTGGTGCTCCCGTCCTTTTGTCATTCTCCTGCTAATGCAGCTGAGGCCGTTTCACACCTTGGATGTCCGTCGGTCCGTCCTCCACTATCTCCAAGTGACCGCTTCCTGGAGATTAGATCAGAACCTGTTTGTTCAGCATTTTGGGAAAAACAAAGGGAAGAAGGCTTCCAAGGCTACCATCGCTTCCTGGATCAAGAAGGCGATCTGTTCGACCTACGTCGCTCAAGACCTTGCTCCTCCGGTGGGGTTGAAGGCTCATTCCACTCGGGCTGCTGCTACATCCTGGGCGGAGCGGGCTGGAGCTTCATCTGAGTAGATATGCAGAGCGGCTACGTGGTCGTCCCTCCACACCTTTTCTCGCCACTATAGGTTAGATCTGTCCTCTAGTCGGGATCTGTCCTTTGGTAGGAAAGTCCTACAGGCAGTTGTCCCACCCTGAGGAGTATCGGTGGTATTCCTCCAATGCTGTCGTGGAAGGCGATGGGAGAAAACTGAATTAGTCCTTACCGGTAATTCCTTTTCTTGGAGCCTTCCACGACAGCATCAGTTCCCCCCCTTATTGTCGATTTTTGGATTCAGGTGTATCAGGTAATCCATGTCTTCAGGTGATCTTGGTAATACACTGGAGTGCAGAGGAAGGGGAGGGGCTTTTAACCTCTCTTTGTTCCTGTCCCCCAATAGGGCGTGGACGACATCCTCCAATGCTGTCGTGGAAGGCTCCAAGAAAAGGAATTACCGGTAAGGACTAATTCAGTTTTTGTCATGTTTGGGAGATTTCTGACCCGTTGGACTCCATGGGTTTTGCCAACCTCGAATTCCATAGACTTGTTGTACTGATAAGCCAAAGACATTTCTGGACTTTGTCAATTTGAATTTTCAATTATTACATTGGCAATCCTTCTCCTTTACTTGTCATGCTTTGATATGTCTTGAGGTCTCATAGTTTCTCTGAATAATTTTCTCGAATGTCTGTCTATCTTTGTTATAATTGTAAAAATGCCTGGGCATCAGTTGAAAAAGGGAATATGTACTGGGGAAGTTGTTGTGTCGCCACTCGTGGTATGTGGTCAGTGGGGACCACCGCTGCCGCAGAACCTCTAAGGATGATGGGTGGCAGCTGAGATGGGGCTGCTCTCCACAGGTAAATCCAATCCCCGGGGCAGTGTAAATAGTCTATGTGTGGGATGCAGGGCGACGGGCGTAAGGAATAGGCAGACTCATGGTTTGTAGTTCTCTCAGTCCTTTACTGGAGCAGATGGTAAAAGCTGTCCATGGAGTCTTGAGAGCAACTTGGGGTAATTCTCACCCGACCGGGTCTGTGGCTCCCTTACTGCGCTTGCAATTTGGCTTCTGCTGCTGCTTAAGCTTGGTGCCGTCCCTGTCTCGTCCTGTGAGGTATTGGTATAACAGGCAACTCGAGTCCTTTACTTATACCCTGTTCCCGGGTGTCAGTGTCTCTGAACTCTCTCTCCGTTGGGGTGTCTGTGGGTAGTGTGGCTGGGAATCTGGAACCCCCACCATCCGGTATTGACTGCCGGGATGTGTGACCCTGCACAGTCTCGAACTCTGGTGTCCATTCTATGCGCCTTTCCTCTGGGGTGTGCACGGAGTTGCTCAGCCTCCCAGGTGTGTTCCTCCTCCTTTCCTCAGACCCTAGCCTTAGGCCTGGAACACGTCAGTGGACTCTGAGATGAGCGTAGCATGGCTCTTTTACACTCAGGTCCTCTTCACAGTCCTCTCAGGAACTGCACTAACTTCCTCCTCCCCAGACCAGAATACATAGGGGAGCTCACCCTGAACCTAGGCTAGGTCTCCCCCTTCTGGCCTGGAGGTGTTGGTGTTGTGTGTGTGTTACCTGATGAGAATACCCTTTGTTACTCTCTTGTGACACCTTCACCCGGGGGCAGTGAAGACACTGTGGCACTTGACCCAGGGGTGCCACAAGTGCTGAGGAGCAGATATGATTTTATATATTTACTAGCTGTAATACCTGGCTACGCCTGGGTTAATAAATAACTGCTGTTAGCTATAACAAAATATAATTTGAATATGTCATATTAATGACCTGTAGGAAAATAAAAGCTGAGCTGTGATTGGTTGCTATAGGCAGCCTAATAAATCTGCAGCCAACAGTAAATCCTCCCCCCGGCCGGGCAGTATATATTACCTCACATATACACATAATAGCTCATGTGACTGACATCTGCCTTAATTCCCTATATGGCACATGTGTTGCACATTGGCTGTCTTTAATCAGATGTTTATTTTTTTAAATTAGATACCAGACGTATGAGGTGAGTTGTGTGAGGTGATTTATGCACATCTGTGTCTGTCTGTGTGGTGTGTGTGTCCCTGGGTGTGTGCGTGTATCCCTGTGGTGTGTGTTCTTGTGGGAGGGAGGGGTGCCCCTGTGGTGTGTGTCCATCCCTGTGGGGTCTGTGTGTTCCTGTGGGGTGTGTGTGTGTCTCTGTGTCCCTGTGGGGTGTGTATGTGTGTATGTCCCTGTGGTGTTTGTGTCCCTATAGGGTGTGTGTGTGTGCCTGTGGGGGGGTGTCTGTGTGGTGTGTCTCTGTGTTGTGTGTGTCTCTTTGTGGTGTGTGTGTTTGTGTTCGGGTGCGTGGTGAGTATCCAATGTTGGGGCTCCACCTTAGCTGTTACTCTTTGTGTGCATGTGGTGTTTATACATGTCACCGTGCGTAAAAATGTGCAGCAAATGCGCCATAGTCTGCACAGGGTAATGCTGTACTCCGAGTTATCCTTTGTGTTTAAAAAAGCCAGAACGGAAAGCCCGATCGTGATGTGGACCCGGCCTAAAGGTACCGTTACAAGGCACGATGTTGTTACGATGTCGGCAACGATCTCGGGGGCGCGTGGTTGTTTTTGGCATCATTTCAATATCGCTGGTGAGATGTCACACGTCTAGATATCGTGAAGAACTCACCAACGATGTTGTGAGAAGGTATCATTTGCAAACCCCGCGAACAATCCCTGCTCATTGCTGTGAATGGGCGAAGTCGTCCATGACATCGTTATCGCGGTGTCACACAGAACGATGCAGCAGGTTGCTGGAGTTGAGATAGTCAGGTTTTCCAACATCTCGGTAAGCCTGTCAACTCAGACCCAACGATTTATCATAGCAACTTGCCAGAGTCACATGCAACGAGGTCGCTGGTACGCCTCCAAACCCGTGACGTATCAGCGATGTCGTTGACGATGTCGTTCCATGTAACAGGACATTTAGAGTGCTCTTTGGGAAGCAGAATGAATAAATCAACAGCAGCTGACTTGGCTTTATTTATTTATTTGATAAGATGACTTGATTCCTCGGGTCAGTGTGATTACAGCAATACCAGATTTCTATATTTTTTTTGTAGGTTTGGCTTTTTTTACACTTAAAAAACACTTTTTTTTACCAAATAAAAGTTTTTTGCATTATCATATTTTGAAGGCTATTTTTTTTTTATTATTTTCTGACAGAATTATATGAGGGCTTGTATTTTTGCGGGATGAATTGGAATTTTTATTGAAACCATTTCAAGGGCGCACAGTATTTTTTGATTGCTTTTCATTCTACTTTTTGCGTGGCAGAATTAACAAGAAACAACAATTCAGGAATTTTTATTTATTTTTTTCTTCTAAATGCTGTGTTCTAAAAGTGATAAGACAGCTTTAAGGCCTAGTCTCACATAATGACACATCAGCGATCCTGATAACGAAAACGATGTGCAGAGATCGCTGGTGCGTCGTTTACACATCGCTGGTAAAATGTCAGGCATCTTACCAGCGATGTTAAAAACGACGCACTAGCGATCCAGAATTATACCGAGGTCGTTGTGAATTTTCTCTCCATAGCGTAGCATTGAGATCGTTGCTCATTATCTCTGTCAAGCACAACGATGTAGCGTTCCCAGCAGGAGCACAACGACGCAGGAATGACCCAGAGCAGTGTGTAACGATCAACGATCTCACAGCAACGACATCGCTGTTGCGTAACGGATTTCGTGATGCAACAGCGATCCCAATAGCGATCTCGTTAGCGATCTCTTTATGTGTGACAGGGCCTTTATTCTTTGGATCAGTACGATTACAGTGATACCACATTTTGACCCTGACCCACAGGGGTTACAATCAACATTTTATAATGCTTTCTATACCTATGGATGATAGTCACAGTGTTTTTTTTTGGTTAACACACCCATTCACCACTCACCCATAGTTTGTCTCCTGAAGTCAAGACCACTGCCCTCTGATGGTGTCCTGGTATGTGGTGCCCTGGTATATGGGTCAGTCCCATGGCATAATCTGAGGTGCTACCACCTGGTGTGGTCTTTACTGGGATCTCCTAAAAATTTTCATTGTAAAAACGGTGTATTGTCTATGCTTGTATATGTTTGTTAATAAAGGTAAAAGATTTTTATGAAACACTAGCTGTGAGCCCGATGCAAATGCATCGGGATTCTAGAACGTGCATTAATTTGATTATAGTAGTAATAGCTGTTAGCCTGATGCAAATGCATCGGGTGTCTAGAATATGTTTATTGTTTTTTTAATAGCATAATTAGTAGCATTTATAGAATTATTATTAGCAGTAATAGCATTAATAGCATTAATAATACCATTAATAGCATTAATATTAGCATTAATAGCATTAATAGCATAATTAATAGCATTAATAGCATTATTAATAGCATTAATAGCATTATTAATTGCAAGAATAGCATTATTAATAGCATTAATAGCATTATTAATAGCATTAATAGCATAAATAATAGCATTAATAGCATAAATAATAGCATTAATAAAATTAATAGCAATATTATTAGCATTAATAGCATTAAGAATAGCATTAATAGCATGATTATAAGCCTTAATAGCATTAATATTAGCATTAATAGCATTATTAATAGCATTAATAGCATAAATAATAGAATTAATAGCATAAATAATCGCATTAATAGCATTAATAGCATTATTAATAGCATTAATAGCATAAATAATAGCATTAATAGCATAAATAATAGCATTAATAAAATTAATAGCAATATTATTAGCATTAATAGCATTAAGAATAACATTAGTAGCATGATTATTAGCCTTAATAGCATTAATATTAGCATTAATAGCATTATTAATAGCATTAATAGCATAAATAATAGAATTAATAGCATAAATAATCGCATTAATAGCATTAGTATTAGCATAAAGAGCATTAATAGCAATATTATTAGCATTAATAGCATTTTGAATAGCATAAATAGCATGATTATTAGCCTTAATAGCATTAATAGCATTATTATTAGCATTAATAGCATAATTATTAGCATTAATAGCATTATTAGCATTAATAGCATTAATAATAGCATTAATAACATGATTAATAGCATTAATAGTAGCATTAATAGCAGTATTAATAGCATTATTAGCATTATTATTAGCATTAATAGCATTATTATTAGCATTAATAGCATTATTAATAGCATTATTAGCATTAATAATAGCATTAATAACATTATTAATAGCATTAAAATCATTATTGGTAGCATTAATAGCAGTATTATTAGCATTATTAGCAGTATTATTAGCATTAATAGCATTATTATTAGCATTAATAGCATTATTAATAGCATTAATAGCATAAATAATAGAATTAATAGCATAAATAATCGCATTAATAACATTATTATTAGCATAAAGAGCATTAATAGCAATATTATTAGCATTAATAGCATTTTGAATAGCATAAATAGCATGATTATTAGCCTTAATAGCATTAATAATAGCATAAATAGCATTATTATTAGCATTATTAGCATTAATAGCATAATTATTAGCATTAATAGCATTATTAGCATTAATAGCATTAATAATAGCATTAATAACATGATTAATAGCATTAATAGTAGCATTAATAGCAGTATTAATAGCATTATTAGCATTATTATTAGCATTAACAGCATTATTATTAGCATTAATAGCATTATTAATAGCATTATTAGCATTAATAATAGCATTAATAACATTATTAATAGTATTAATATCATTATTGGTAGCATTAATAGCAGTATTAATAGCAGTATTAGCAGTATTATTAGCATTAATAGCATTATTATTAGCATTAATAGCATTATTAATAGCATTAATAACATTATTAATATCATGAATAGCATTATTAGTAGCATTAATAGCAGTATTAATAGCATTAATATCATTATTATTAGCATTTTTATTTTATAGTGTAATTATTGTGATGTGTATGATTGTATATTAATGTGATAGTAAGTGAGAGAATTTTTACCATTGAGAAAGATGTATGAATGACGGTTGAATGTAATTGGCTGGTGTGTATGTGTAAATGTAGTATTTCCCATTGATAAAGATGTATGAATGAAGCTGGAATGTGATTGGCCGTAGTGAAATAGTAGAATTGATTTTTCCCATTGATAAAAATGTATGAATGAGCCTTGAATGTGATTGGTTGGTGTGTATTTGAATGTGATTGGTGCATTTTGGATCCGTGGGCGGGGCTTCCAGAAACTCACGGCGGCCATCTTTAATCCTCACTGAGCGAAGCTGACCGAAGAGAGAACATCCAGGACCCGGAGCTCGCTGAAGGAAGAAAGAAGACCCCTGGCCGGAGGAAGAGGATGCCTGGGCCGGATGGAAGACTCGTGGCCCGGGCTGAAGGAAGAGGACGCCTGGGCCGGATGGAAGAGTGGACCTGACGAATCAGATGTCATGAAGACAGGTAAGTGATCGACGGCGTCGGGGCTGTGTGGACATTGTGGGGGGGGCTGTGTGGACATTGTGGGGGGGGCTGTTTGGACATTGTGGGGGGGGGCTGTTTGGACATTGTGGGGGGGGCTGTTTGGACATTGTGGGGGGGGGGCTGTTTGGACATTGTAGGGGCGGCTGTGTGGACATTGTGGGGGGGAGGCTGGTTGGACATTGTGGGGAGGGGGCTGTGTGGACATTGTGGGGGGGCTGTGCGGACATTGTGGGGGGGCTGTGCGGACATTGTGGGGGGGGCTGTGCGGATATTGTGGGGGGGGGCTGTGCGGACATTGTGGGGGGGGCTGTTTGAACATTGTGGGGGGCTGTTTGGACATGGTGGGGGGGGGCTGTTTGGACATGTTGGGGGGGGGGCTGTTTGGACATTGTAGGGGGGCTGTGTGGACATTGTGGGGGGGGGCTGTGTGGACATTGTGGGGGGGGGCTGTGTGGACATTGTGGGGGGGGGGCTATGCGGACATTGTGGGGGTGGGGGCTGTGCGGACATTGTGGGGGGGGCTGTTTGAACATTGTGGGGGGCTGTTTGGACATGGTGGGGGGGGCTGTTTGGACATTGTGCAGGAGAGCTGTGCGGACATTGTGGGGGGGGGGGCTGTGCGGACATTGTGGGGGGGGGCTGTGCGGACATTGTGGGGGGGGGGCTGTGCGGACATTGTGGAGGGGGGCTGTTTGAACATTGTGGGGGGCTGTTTGGACATGGTGGGGGGGGGCTGTTTGGACATTGTGGGGGGGGCTGTGTTGACATTGTGGGGGGGGGCTGTGTGGACATTGTGGGGGGGCTGTTTGGACATGTTGGGGGGGGGCTGTTTGGACATGTTGGGGGGGGCTGTTTGGACATTGTTGGGGGGGCTGTGTGGACATTGTGGGGGGGGGCTGTGCGGACATTGTGGGGGGGGCTGTGCGGACATTGTGGGGTGGGCTGTTCGAACATTGTGGGGGGCTGTTTGGACATTGTGGGGGGGGGCTGGTTGGACATTGTGGGAGGGGGCTGTGTGGACATTGTGGGGGGGGGGCTGTGCTGACATTGTGGGGGGGGCTGTGCGGACATTGTGGAGGAGGGCTGTTTGAACATTGTGGGGGGCTGTTTGGACATTGTGGGCGGGGGGGTGGTGGTTGGACATTGTGGGGGGGGCTGTGTGGACATTGTGGGGGGGCTGTTTGGACATTGTAGGGAGGGGGCTGTGTGGACATTGTGGGGGGGGCTGTGTGGACATGTGTGGGGGGGGGCTGTGTGGACATTGGGGGGGGGGCTGTGCGGACATTGGGGGGGCGGGGGCTGTGTGGACATTGTGGCGGGGGCTGTGTGGACATTGTGGGGGGGGGGGCTGTGTGGACATTGTGGGGGGGTCTGTGCGGACATTGTGGGGGGGGGCTGTGCGGACATTGTGTGGGGGGGGGCTGTTTGAACATTGTGTGGGGGGGGGGCTGTTTGGACATGATGGGGGGGGCTGTAGCCCCGCACCGCCCACAGCCCCGCTCCCCTGCCAGTATACACAGCCCTGCACCGCTCTCCAACATGCCGGATGATGCTGGACGCTGATTGGTCGCTTCTTCCCATAGAGAAACATGGCCATGTTTCTCTATGGGAAGAAGCGACCAATCAGCGTCCAGCATCATCCGCCATGTATCTGTAGGAGCCCTTTGAGCGGACCTGAATGGAAACTGTGTCATTTCTAAAGACACAGTTTTCATTCAGGTCCGCTCAAAGGGCTCCTACAGATACATGGCGGATGATGCTGGACGCTGATTGGTCGCTTCTTCCCATAGAGAAACATGGGCATGTTTCTCTATGGGAAGAAGCGACCAATCAGCGTACAGCATCATCCGGCATGTGGGGCGCGCTGTTGGGGAGCGGTGCAGGGCTGTGTATAGTGGCTGGGGAGCGGTGCAGGCAGCGGTAGTGGGGTGAAGAGCGGTGCAGGGCTGTTGCTATGTCCGGCGGCATGCGGCATCGGCGGGCAGGGCTGTGTATAGTGGCTGGGGAGCGGTGTAGTGGGCGGTGCGGGGTGGGCAGCGGTAGTGGGGTGAAGAGCGGTGCAGGGCTGTTGCTATGTCCGGCGGCATGCGGCATCGGCGGGGTGTGAGTGGGCAATGGCCGCGAAGCCTGTGGCTGAGACTCGCAATGGCCGCTGCGCAGCCATTGCGAGTATCCACATGACCACGCCGGAAGTAGCGCTGAGAGGGGCGGATTTGCGATTCGCGATTATATAATAGATTAACTCTATAGTGGTCGCACTTTCTTGAATTAATGAAGGAGTGTTTCTAATATATAGTCTGTACAGACATGATTCTGTGGTAAACTATCAGTGACCATGAAAATAGTTAACTCTTTATGGTATGTTATGGTTCTGAACTATGTTTTGCAAACTCTGTTGTTAGCATGAAACTAGTATCATTTTACTGTGCTCTTATTCTCTTGAATGTGAGAATAGACGAGGTGAGGAGAAGGAAAGATCAAGGTCTCCATCTTCTCCATTGCCAGTCTCTGTGTATATCGCACTGCACTCAGATGACATCTGAGAACAGTCCATAGTTTCGCACGCACCTATAGATGTATATGGGTGCATGTAATCTGAGTTCCAAATTTGAATGAGGCTGCCTTCACACTGGCGTTACCCTCCGCAGAACGCTGCGGAGGGGAATCGCCATATGTGCGCAGCGGCCGCCAGCTCCTATCTTTAGAATGGGGACGCACGGTGCTGCGCTTGACTGCGCATGACCGTGCGCACCCATTCACTCCCGGACGTGATCTTGCTGCGCACAGATCACATATGGGAGTGAATGGGTGCGCACGGTCATGTGCAGTCAAGCGCAGCACCGTGCGTCCCCATTCTAAAGATAGGAGCTGGCGGCCGCTGCGGTCACATTGCGGATCCCCTCCACTGAACGCTGCGGAGGGGTCAGCAAATGTGTACCCAGCCTGAGAAAAAAATCTCTGATCTGCTCTGCCTCATTGATGAACATTGGTCTGAGTGCAATGCGAGGTTTTCTCAAAATTGCACTTTTCCGATCCATACGCTTGTGTGAGCGAGGTCTTATATTGTTTCTATTGTTATGATTTATGTTATAGAAAAAAATATTTTATTTGCCTTGCTGTATTCGGAGATCTATGGCTTTTTTTTTTTTCACGGAGCTGATGGCTTATTTTTTATGGGACAAGATGATGGTTTCAGCGATACCATTATTACTTACATATTACTTTTTGATCATGATATATTCCACTTTTTTTGTCAGCTCTATGATGAAAAGGCATAGTTTTTGTTGTTGTTAATAATTTTTTACATTATTCACTGAAGGAGTTAATGAGTGTGATAATTTTTTTTTTTTTTTAACCATATTTTTATTGGGTTTTATATAGTATAACAATTCCAAAATATTAGGATAAGCATATCCAACATTAATTTACACACTATGAACATTGGTTTCTGAAGTTTACAGTACAGATATAAACACATTTACGTGCCATAAATCTCAATATCCCACCTCCCACCCCACCCCGGAAATTATCCAATGCTCCTGTTTTGTCACATTCTCTGAAAAGAATAAAATTGTGTTACAAAGATGTCAAATCCAAACTCATTATAGTCTGCTAAACACTACATCTCAATCTACCAAGCGTTCCTCCCAATTCTCCCTCTGCATACCACACCGACGAACGAAAGGGTAACATGAAATTAATTATTTCACTTTCCGTGAATTCTTTTTCAATGAATATTTTCCATTTGAAGAAAAATTTCTTGTTTAATTTATTTGGGTTGCATATTGCATCCATCGATTCAAGAGACAAAGTATGGCGCATCAACATTTTGATCTGGTTCAGGTCAGGAGGTCTGTCATTGAGCCAGTGCTGGAGAAGGAGTCTCTTGGCTATTATTGCAATATAGTGCCATAAGACATGTGGTTGTCCGTGCGCCCCAGACTCCGTCTGATAATGGAAAATCCAACGTAACGGGTCTAGACCTCCCATAACTCCACATACTTCCTTCGCCCAACCTACCACCTTCCTCCAGTACTCTTGTGAAACCGGGCAGGACCAAAGACCATGCTCCAGGTCAGTCATTTCAATTTTGCATTTTGGGCATTGAGTCCATCTTGCTTGGTTGGTCTGGGAAGGGGGAATATTAAAACCCTGGATAGTCCCATGCATAATTCTGAATTGGGAATCCCTCCACCTTTCATTACCAATATATCGTCTCATAAGTCCCCATCCCTCCAGGATTTTCTGAGTAAGGTCAGGGTCTTTAATGTGTTTTCGCCATTTGTTGAAAAACCTTCCCCTCCTGTGTGGGCGCAGGATTTGTTGTAATTTGGCATATAATGTTGTAATGGACACATCACCTTCGTTTATATTAAGAATTTCGGTCCATAAATTATTGTCAACCTCCCCAGAGAGATTCCGCAGGTGTGAGAGGAGATGATGGTCTAACTGACGGTATTGTATCGCCTGAAATTGGGGTAAATTAAAAGTAGTCAGCACCTCCTTCTCCGTCATCCACCTCCTTTCGACAAAATTTATAAGATCCTCTAGTGTATGGACGCCTTTGTCTTTCCAGATTTTAAATAGGGAGTTTTCACGGCCCAATCTAAAAGCCGGGCATCTCCACGGATTAAGGCGTTTGGAGACTTTCCATGCCAGTTTAAGTTTTTTCCTAGTCTCTCTCCACGTTATGATGGTATCTCTATATATTACTGTATTTTTCAGGGTGGCCGGAAGGCAGGACAACGGAGAATGCAGTAAAGCGGACAAGTCCCATGGCTTAGCCCATTCTCCCTCTAATTCTAGATCTGAAAATTTGCTTGTTCCTTTAGTCCAGTCCAACACATTTCGTAAAATGCATGCTAAATTATATCCTCTAACATCTGGGAGCTGCAACCCCCCTTCCTGCTTGGGCTGTATTAAAGTTCTAAAGGCTAGTCTAGCTCTTCTACCTTTCCATAGGAATTTGGTGAAAGCTTTGTTGATTCTTGAAATGTCAGTATGTTTCATTAGCATAGGAATTGTCTGGAGAGGGTAGAGTAATTTTGAGAAACTCATCATTTTGAGTAGATGGCAGCGTCCTAGCAGAGACAGCGGCAACCCTTCCCATCTTGCCAACTCCTGTTCTATCTTTATAATGATTGGTAAAAAGTTAAGTTTATATGTCAATCCACTCGTTCTGGCCAAGTGTATTCCTAGATATTTGAGACTGTTTTTCGCTATAGGTAGTCCGCAAAATTTTTCCCCTTTCCTTGCACCTTCTTCTGGATTTATAAAGAGGATTTCACATTTGCCTTTGTTTAATGAGAAACCTGAATATCTACCCCATTTCTCTATGTCTGACAATATATCTGGAAGGTCCCTCTCTGGGTCTTGAACATATAGAATAATGTCATCAGCAAAAAGTGACAGTTTAACTTCAGCCTCTCCTATCTTAAAACCCTCATAGGCGTTATGACGTTCCAGATATAATGCCAGAGGTTCAATAGCCAGATTAAAAAGAAGGGGTGATAGTGGGCATCCTTGTCTCGTACCCTTTTGGAGAGTGAAGGAATCTGACAGGAACCCAGGCGTACTAATACTAGCTTTGGGGTTATTGTATAGTGCATTAATATATTGCCTGAAGGGGCCAAGTATACCTATGGAGTCAAGCACTTTACCCAGCCATGACCATCTGACATTGTCAAATGCTTTTTCAGCGTCAAGAGTGATCATGGCTGGGTTGCCCCCTTTCATCTTTATTTTCCGTCCCATAACATCTATCATCAGCATTGCTTTCCTTATATTTGTCGTGGTTGACCTCCCCTTTACAAATCCCGCCTGATGTGGGGGAACTATTTTGGGTAGGACCACTGCCAATCTGTCAGCCAGAATTTTGGAGAGGAGCTTCAAATCTTGATTTATTAAAGAAATCGGTCTATAATTTGCTGGGTCTGTGGGGTCTTTTCCTGGTTTAGGTATCAATTTGATATAAGCTAAATTCATTCTCTCCGGGATTGGAGTCCCGCCTAGTATTGAATTATATAGATCACACAATACCGGAGAGATCTGCTCCCTCAAGGTCTTGAAGAAAGCGCCGTTATAGCCATCTGGGCCGGGCGCTTTACCCGAATTTAAATGCTTTATAGCTGTCTCGACTTCGTCGGTCGTGACTGGATTGTTTAAAAATTGAGCGTCCTCCTGGGAAACAGTTGGCAGCGTAATTCCCCCCAACCAGGCAAGGCCATCTGATTCATCAGTGCTAACCTCCGTGTAGAGAGAAGCATAATACTTGCCCAGAACTCGGGAGATGCTCTTTGGGTCATGCCAAGTGGTACCATGTGTATCCACTATCGCTTGTATAGGGGAGGGCTTATGCCTACCCTTGGCCAACCTCGCTAATAGGCGCCCCGCCTTATCTCCAAATTTCTGAAATTCTAGTTCCAGACGGTTTTTATAAATGTCTTCTCTTTTTCCCGCCCACACATCGAATTCTCTCTTTGCCTGCAACCACTTATCTCTGTCAGGAGCCGCCATTGTAGATTGATAACGTGTAAACGCCTCTCTTACCTCAAGACTGGTTTGGACAAATTTGTCTTTGATTTGTCGTTTAATCCTCATGCTATGCGCCATGATGTGCCCTCGCATCACTGTTTTTGCTGTTTCCCAATATAAGGCTGGGTCTGGTCTATGTTCCTGATTGTCGGTAGAGAAGTGCGACCACCATTCTCCCAGTAGTTTAGTAAAGTTTTCTTCTCTAACAAACGTGTCGGGGAATCTCCATAAATAATCGGTACCTTTCTCAAATTTGTCTCTGGTTTCTAACACCAATGGGCTATGGTCCGAGATCAGCATGTCCTCGATCTTAATGTCTGTCATTTGTTGGATTATTTTAGTTGAGACAAAGAACATATCCAATCTGGACCACGACCCATGGGGGTGCGAGAAGTGGGTAAATTCTCTACCATGTGGGTTCACTAGCCTCCAAGCATCCAATAACCCAGCCTCCTGCACTAAGCCTTCCAATAGACTATATTCTCCTGATCTACCCCCCGTCTGCCTTTTCAACTGAGTTTGGGATGTAGTGCGTCTATCTTCCTCCTCTTTCATGACCGTGTTAAAGTCTCCACCAATTATTCTATTATTCCCGTTGTCTAGGAGTAATATATTTTGTAGGTGTTGATAGAAGGGTTTTTGTTTCCCGTTAGGGGCATATATATTGTAAACATTAAAGGAATCGTTTTGAATTTGTATCGTTAGTTGTATCATTCTACCCTCTTTGTCTTTTGAAGTGGACAGTACTGAGTGGGCTATTGACTTATTTATCAGAATTAGAACTCCCGCCTTTTTATCTACTGCCCCCGAACCATAGACTTCGCCTACCCATAGTTTTTTGAGGCGGAAGAAGTCCTCCGCGGCCAGGTGGGTCTCCTGGAGCAAAGCTATATCCACATGTAATCTCTTAAAATGGCGCAAGACCATCATGCGCTTTGCCGGGGAACGTAGTCCCTTAACATTCCAGGAGGCCCACCTAACCATCGGAAACCTCCCCGCACGGGGCCCAGAATTTCTTCATATTGAACATCTCCCTGTGGTTGATACCGCCTGATATGACTCTGAATGGTATGTGACATACATTGATGGTGTATCTTTTTAGACACTCATTTCCAAGGATAATTTCCATTTTTTCCCCCCCTTTTTTCCCACCCTCCCACCCCCAAATCACTCCAACACCTTTCATCTCCGAAGAGTCGCTGACTTCGCTTATGTCCTAAAGTGCGGTCTACATAGTCAGCTCCACCCCGCCTCGGCCCCGCCACCTCTGTTAACATTTGGTAAAGCAGGATCATAGCTCCAACATTTTGCCCAAATAACATAAATCAACAATTGACTATCATCTATCTTAAACTAGTTATTATTATTATTATTATTATTTATTTATATAGCGCCATTGGTTCCATGGCGCTTTACATAAGCAGTGGGGGTAACAAGGACAGGTACAGTACATATGAGCAGTACATATGACAATGCTTGCTGATACACGACGGGAGAGGTTCCTGTCCACGAGGGCTCACAGTCTACGGGGGTGGGGGAGGACACAATAGGGGGGGGTAAGCGCCAAGCGCCAAACTTTCCCAGGGTAATCCTTTTAGGGTACATCAAATAAACATCCCACCACCCGCAACCCTTCTCACGTCCACCGCAAGAGTTTGTATAAGGGTATGTGTGAAATCCACCTTAAGGTATCCATGGTCGAATGTCCACCCATAGTTCAGTGTTGAAAATGGACCTTCTGAACTCGCTAGCATCTGTGCTGCCAAGGTTCTGTAGAGTAAACCTAATTAAAGAGAGATAAGAGCACAAAGAAAGAAAAGGTAGGGAAGAAGAGAGAAGCCAAACAGGGAAAGAGAAAGAAAGAGGAAGAGAGGGAGAGGAGAAAAAAAAAAAAAAAAAAAAAAAAAAAGAGACGGGGGGGGGGGGGGGGGGGGGGGGAGGGAGGGGTTAAAAGGGGAAGGGATAATCACACCACACAAGCTCCTCTTCTCTTCCTTCCGGTCTCTCCCTGCAAACCGACGTTGTCAGCTATCTGCGGAATTAGTCATTCTTTAAGCTTTGATCACTTTTTCCTTTGCCATCGATTTCCGGCTTGTCTCTGCTGTTTTGGGTTGCCTGGGGTTGTTCCCCTCTGTGTCTCATCATCCAATGTAGAGTATGACCTGAGTCTATAAGATCTCACAGAGGTTCTGTCTATTTCAGTGTCTGAATCTAGAGTAGAAGTAGGTTTCGCAGGTGACCCCTTACGTGTACGGGGCGGTGACTCGGTTCTTCTTGGGGAGGTTACATTATCTCTGGCAGCAGCCATTGCTTCCTCTGGATCAGAGAAGGTCAACATGACACCCTCTCTAGATCTAAATTTCAAGGTTGCAGGGAAGTTCAACTGGAAGCGGATGTTTTTCTTATGTAGCAGTGAACATGTCTCACTGAATGCCCTTCTGCGACGTGTGACTTCAACGGAATAATCTGCAAAAACCAACGCTCTATGTCCCTGTATTATTAGGGGATGCTTTTTTGCTTTATATGCTCGAAGAATCTCTTCTTTGTCTCGATGATTCAAAAATTTAGCTATGGCGTGTCTGGATTTGTTGGGCTCCCTGGAGGCTGCGTTAGGGGCTAGGCGTCTCGTGGTTTCAGTCGTCTCCTGTACGTCTCTCGGTGGTCCTATTCTATGGGCACGCTCTGTCTTGCATCTATGGGTAAGACCCAGGGCTTTTGGCAGTTCCACCTCAAAAATTTCCTCTAATTGACTCACCGGGACAGACTCTGGGAGACCCACAATTTTTAAGTTACTCTGTCTTGTTCTATTTTCAATGTCCTCTAGCTTGTTATGTGTATATTCAGCATGTTTTTGCAGGGCCATTAATTGATCCTCAAGCTCCTGAATCCTGTCCTCTGCTGTTCCAATTCTGGATTCAGCCTCAAGAAGCTGCTGTGCATGTGTCTCCACTTTCACAGACAGGTCTTTAGTTGAAGCTGTCACCATCTCTGCCACTGTGGCTTTGAATTGTTCAGCTAGGTGTACAGCCATTTCCTTGGCCAATTTTTTATAATTCAGGGGCTGGAATCCCCAGCTATGCCCTGGATCCTCTCCCCAGGTATCAGAATTGTGTTGGCATTGCACTTTTCTTATGGCTGCAGCCTGCGTCTGTGACTGTGCTGATAGCTGGGGCTGATGCCGATCACAGAGGGCTTCCCCTGCCTGTGGCCTGTGTTCTGGGGGGGTTTCAGTATTGCTCTCTGGGACCTTCTCCTGGGATCCCTCCGGTCTCTCTCCTACTCCTTCACCCCCTGATTCACTCTGCCCCCTCTCAGCCATTTGATCCGGTCCTCTCTCTTGCACCTTCCCCCGTGTGTTTTGTGTGCCGACCGCGCCATCATTGCGGTCAGCACATGGCGTCCCGCCTCTCTCTCCCCCCCTCCTCTCGTTATGTAGCGATCCATCGTGGCCATGGCGGGCCTTACCGGGATCGCGTTGGCGTCTTCCGTGCTGCCGGTTGTACCGGGGGCGGCCCTGGAGCGTTGTGGACGGTGGATGGCGGCGGATTGCCAAGGCGGGGAGCGGAGCAGGCTCAGGTGCGTCCGCACATGAAGGGGCCGGAACCGGAAGTCTGGAGTGTGATAATTTTATAGAGTTGGTTGTTCTGAACGCAGTGAGAATACTAAATATGTGCACTTTTTTTGTTTTTACATAAATATAAGGGCCACTTTACACGTCGCGATATCGCAATGCAACGTCGACAAAAAGTCACGTGGTTGTGGTCGTTGCAGTTGATATTGTTCATGCATTGTGTCGTGTAAATGGGCAATGTGACTCGAAAAAATCATAGGTACGATATTGCAAGAAGATTGTGCAAGCCCTTCAACCGTACGATATTGCATATGCGACGTGGCATGATTGTGCTGTGTGACGGCGCAACTACGATTTGAAGCGCAACTTCCCCTATTCACTCCAATGTTAAATGCTCGTTCCCTGGGTT